>PVIH01009675.1:0-80691 GCA_004025045.1 Sigmodon hispidus | reverse complement strand
CTGGGACGCCGCAGAGAGCACAGGTCCCGGTGGCGGAACCGGAAGCAGTGTGAGGTCAACTCTCCCTCCCAGGCCAGGATACAGGCGCTGAGGCCCGCCGAGCCCTCCTCACCTCTGGTCAGGGTTCGAATCCGCCCCTCAGAGACCCCTGCATTTAGTTTGCTCAGTTCACTCAGTTCGGGGTCGCGGTAGGGATCCTTGCAGATACCCTCAGCAGCAGCAGGAGCTGTGGGTGTGGCCAGGTGCAGAGTTCAGCTGCCCCTGCTCCAGAGTGCGCTGGGACGCCGCAGAGAGCACCCCATATTGATTTTGTATATCATCACTGGAAGCAGCTATCAGGGCAGGTCTGTTGTCACTAGATGTTGGTGCTGAGAATGAAGGGTATACTCATCTCAGCAGTGCAAACTGGTGCTCTTTAGGAAGCAGTTTGCCTGGACTCGGTAACACAGACCATTCTGCTGCAGTTTACCTTAAATAAAAAACATTGAGAGGATACTGGCATTTATTTGGGAAGAACAGAACACTTCAGGGGACCATGTGTGTGTTCCAGGAGGCACAGACAGGGCACATTTTTAAAGACAAGAGTGAGGATTACCTTAGATAATTTAAAGCAGTAATCCACAATGACCAATACCCTCAGGTTGAGCAAAGAGTTGATAGGCAGAAATTCTTGTATGAATACTTGTTACATGAGACTGCCCAGTCCACTATGTAAGCCTATGTTTCTGACAATGTCTTTGGGGATGGTCATTATTGAGCAAAGTGTTAAGAAGCCTTCTTTCATAATTGTCTAGCTTCATGTCCTCACTTTTGACAAAGTAAGCACCTTCATTTTGATTCTTTCATGTTAAGTATGCTGCAACCTTGCCCCCATCACCAGGAGGCACAAAAATGTCTAGAGCCGTGGGACCTCAATCACACCCAGCTGGACATGGTCCATGTGTCCCGAAAGGAGAGGGCATGAGAGAAAATTTTAGAATATTCCTACAGAGTGAATACAGCCCCATGTTAAAATATTTCAAAGCCCTTTGAAAAGAAGCCCTTGTGGTAAGTGTCTGGGTGTGAAAATTTAAATACAGGTGGTCCTAAACAGGTTATTATCTACCTACATGCATAGAGGAGACTTTGAAGAAAAGCAAGAAAACGATAATTTGTCACAGAAGATGGACCTCTGGCTGTCCCAGCTGGAGACAAAGAGAACCGTGAGTGTGTGGGCCTGGGTCATTCCCTCAATTGACGTCCAGGGTGGTGTTTGCTGCATCATGGTCGTTCAAGCAGAATATCTGGACTGTTTGTACTTTTTCATATTCATGGCTGTTTCACATTGAGAAATCAGACAGGCCTGCCTGTTTGTGTGGCATTGACCTGTGTGTCATTGGGAATAAGGAGATAAGGGTTGGGACAAATTGACTGTCCTAGCTATATTAAGGAATCGGGAGCTGGGCCTGGTGGTACAGACCTATAAGCCTCGTTACCCAGGAGGCTGAGGAGGGGGCATCACGACGTCAAGATCTAGTTGGACTGTGGAATGTGTTCAAGGCCAACCTGGCCAACTTAGTCTGAAAAAACTAAACATAGAGCTGGGGATGTAGCTCAGTGATAGAGCACATACATGGTATATAAGACCTGGGTTCATCTTCTTTGCTGTAAGAGGGGAAAAAAGAATTTTGATACCCTAATGATTTTTTTTCTAATCTGAAATACTTTAGAGTATTTATAAAGTTTTAGGCATGTAAATAAGAAATTATAGTTTTAGAAAAAAGCATTTTTGTGACATCTCCATCTTTAAAAAATGTTTTATTTAATATGTATGCATGTTTGCTTGTGTCTCACATGTGTACAGTGCCTGCAGATGCCAGGAGCGGGTATGAGATCCTCTAGAGCTGGAGTAACAGATGCTTGTTAGCCACCGTGTGGATGCTGAGAACTAAAAAAAAATCCTCTGCAAGAGGATCCAGTGCTCTTAACCACTGAGCTGTCTCTGCAGCCCCTAAAGCTCCATCTTGCCCTAGGTGTTTGCCCCTATGTTAATCACAAAGATTTGACGATAGGTTCCAATTGGCATGGCCAAATTAATTAAAGTAAGCTTTTTTATGAGCTGCCTCCCCCTAAGGCAGGGTTCAAGAGGTTAGCACTGGATATGAGAAAGACAAGGTTTCTATAGCTCAAGGATGGAGGCAGGGCTCAAATGTGTGTGTGTGTGTGTGTGTGTGTGTGTGTGTGTGTGTGTGTGTGTGGGTGGAGGGTTGTCAGGCAAGTAGGTGGGGTTACAGGAACAGAACATAATAAGCTGGTTATAACAAGATAGTTATAACAACAAATGGTTATAAGAACCTTTGAAATAAAGGCAGGGTTGCAAGATGGCTATAATGATTTTTTAAAGACATGGTTGCCATTTCCTGGAATAAGCAGTACAGAACCATTTGTAATTAAGGTTACAGGTGTGGCATAACCCAATCCTTGAGATACAATCATAAATAGGAATGAACCTAGTTTTTCTTCACTATAAGATGGCTTTCAAGTCTAAGATGAGGTCAGGGCAGGCTGGTTCATGACCTACTATGGTGATATATTTTATATTTAATAAAATAGTCTGGAATATCAGAAGACAGAGCCATCTCTCCAACCTTTGTTTGTTTTGAGACAGGGTTTTCTGTGCAACAGTCCTGGCAGTCCTGGAACTTGCTTTGTAAATCAGACTGGCCTCAAACTCACAGAGATCCTCCTGCCTCTGCCTCCCAAGTGCTGGGACTAATGGCACATGCCACCTCTGCCTGGCTGGTGGCTTCTAGCTTCTAGAGATCACCTAAGCATCTGCCTAGGCCTGCCTTAGATATCTTCCCTGCCCAGTTGTTCCACTTTTGGGTTCATAATCCTAGATTTAGGAGCTACTACTATCTTGTTTTTAGATTTTTGAACTCAGAGAAAAACAGAAAGATAACTGTCTCCTGAGTGATGAGATTAAAGGTCTCTACTAGGTCATTCCTGTGCTGGGATTAAAGGTGTGAGTCACCACCCTCTGACCCTGATGGCTTCACTGTGGGTTATTGTGTTCTCTGATATTCCAGGCTGATTTTATTAAATACAAAATATATCACTACAACCTACTTTCAACTTTTCAGCTCAGGAAGCACGCTGTGTGCAAAATAATCCTGGTTTGAACATGGGACAGTCAGTTAAAATACTGCTTGAGAGACACAGTGCTCTTGGGCATCTTGGGAATTTTTTTTTTTCTTGCAGAAAGTCAGACTGGAGGCTGTACCTTATTCTTCCTCAGGACAGCCACGTACAATGGAGGAACCAATGAGGAGGGCTTAACAGGGATCGGGATGATTGTCCCAAGATCCTAGTGGGGAGCCATCCTGAAGCTGGTGCTCCACAAGGAAGCAGCGACCAGACTGAAGTGGGTGGGAAGATGCTGTTGATGGATCCCACAGCCAGTCATGGCAGGAATGAGTGTGACCCAGCATGCCTTTCATGCCTGAGGACTGTATGGTCTGATGTGGTCTCTGCTGTCCTGCTTGCAGGCATATCAATTGATTGCAGGTCTCCTGGGGCTAGTTTTGGAGAGCTGGGGGTTGGGGCATCAGCTTTGAAGAACCTGCAGGCTCAGCAGGCTAGATTAGGCAGGCAAACCATGGTGGGGGAGTGAGTTAAATGTTCATTGAGAGATGCTGGCAGCATGCTAGGTCATATGGTAAAATGCATGGAGCTGCTGGGCACCTCAGGCTGCTGGATGCTGAATTTGCCTTTGCTCGTTCATATGGAAGCACGTCCTTGCAGTGACTTGTAATTTTCTAGCTGAATGACTTCAGGGTGGGCCTACTTTGGAATGTAATTACCCGAGTGCTAGAAGCTCTACTGAAGTCCATGTTCAGAGTAATGGACAGTGCCAAACATTGCACCGGTCGCACAGGGCTCATTACCCACAGCCTGCAGTTAGTTTGAATGTAATATGGCATTCTTACATCCCAAAGGCCTAGGAATTGTGAGGGACTGGTGCCAAATGTAGCAGTGCCATGCTGCCAGTCATGCAGGAGGGCCGAGTCTTGTCTACTGGATACAACAAGACCCTGACTTCAACGGCCCTAACCCATTATTCCATGAAGCTTTTTAGTGAAGGTCCAAGCAAAAATACAAAAGTCCTGACTGCGGGTTCATTGTGTGCTAGAAGTGGATGTTCTAAGCAATGATAACTCAGTTCTAGAGGGAGACTGTAAATTGCAGCTGCTTAACAGTAGCCTTTTCAAAAGTGGGCCTCGTGTGGGAACACAGCCTGTGGCTGTCTATAGAGCACAGGGCTGAAAGGCTTCTAGACTGTCTGGGTTTGGTAAGGGAGCTGTGGCTGCCTATGATATTTGCTCTGAGTGTAAGAGGCTGTGAGTGATTGATTAGTGATGTCTGCTCTGAGTTTGAGAGGGTGTGGTTAGTGATGTCTGCTCTGGTGGCTCTGGTGTCACATCTCAGTAATCTATTTCCTAGGCCTCCCAGGTTCCTGATGCTGTGTTAGGGTGGCTTTCTCTAATGTTCTCTCCTTTGTCCCCAGAGGCAGCAACTCTGGAAATAGATAATGATACTGTTTCCACAGGAAAATGTTCATGGAATGATCTGAAGGAATTGAAAGCAGGAGCCAAAAATGAAACACACAACATAATTACAATTAATTACATGGTGCTTTCTACTTATGACTATGTAATTGAGTTATAAAAAATTATAAACAAATTTAAAAATATATAGCAGGGAAGAAACCCAAAGTAAGTAGATCTTGATGCTCACAGTGGGTAAATTTTTTTCTTTATGCTTGTCTCTGTTTTTCTGCAATGACCCACATTCCTTTTTCAAGCATGCATAAATTAAGCGTGAGTGGGTGTGTGCATTTAAAAAATATTACATATTTGGCGGCATGATATTTTTTACTTCAAAAATTCACAGGAGATATTAATTACTCCTCCTGACTTAAATTTGAAATAGCTCTTAAGGGCGGCTCCAAACTGCTGGTTTATCTGGGGCCGAGAGATTTGGACAGCAGCCACAGCAGTCTGCCATTAGCTCTTCCAGCTCTAATGCCTTGATCTCAAGAGTGAGTGAAAGGTGAGGGAATCCAAGGCACCTGCTATGGTTTGAATAAATGTCCCAGCAAAAAGAGAAAGCTTCCTCAGCCTTTCTCAGCCCCCTGCTGTGGGAGCTGATGGGAGGGGTAAGAGGTCTTGGGGCTGAGGGCATGCCCTCGATGGGGAATACTGGGAGACCAGCTCTTCCTTTTCCTCTTTTGTCCCATGGCCATGAGGAGAATAAATACCTTTGCTTCATTTTGCCTTCTGCCCGAGATGTGTCATCACTGACTCAGAAAAGCAGTGGGGTCCACAGCCTGTGGACAGGGACCTCCAAAACAGTGGGCCTAAACAAACCTTTTTTCTTTATAAGTTGATTACCTCAGGCATTTTTTACAGTAGCAGGAGGCCTACTCAACACCAAAGCCTCCAGAAGGGGCACTGGCCTGAAGAATTGCAGTGTTTGCTTATGACATAATCTCATTTAGAAGCTTCCCATCAACTTCCAGCACAGCTCAGGAGACCTGCTTTCCATGGAATGGGAACAAGCTCAGGCAATGGGGAAAGAGTACCTGGTATCGCCGGGAACCCACGGTTCCTTAGTCTGCTTCCTATTGCTGTGGCAGAATACTGAGGCCTGGACATTTTTATAATGTAAGGGAGTTTATTTTTTATTGATCTACTTATTTATGTGTTGGTTTTTTGAGAAGGGTTTCTCTGGGTAACAGCCCTGGCTGTCCTGGAGCTCATTTTGTAAACCAGGCTGGCCTCAAACTCACAGAGATCTGTCTGCCTCTGTCTCCAAAGTGCTGGGATTAAAGACATATGCTACCACTGCCAGGCAGAAGAAGATTTATTTCAGCTCATAGTTGCAGGGATTAAGGAGCACAGTCCTAACATCTCTATTGCACAAATTCTAGTTGATATTTAATGAAAACCCAGAGTCAGATATTGGGGAAAGCTGGAATATCAGAGAGAGGAAACAGACCACAGTCAATTCTCACCCAGTCAACTTCTCAGGCTGGGGAAATGCTATCTTCAAGGGTCCACTGCCTGGCTGGTTGTTCTTACAGAATGCTTGAATGTCTGCCTACTCCTGCCTTAAATATCTTCTCTGCCTAGATATTTCACTTCCAAGTTCAATTCAGTATCATGATCCTAGGATTAGGATTAAAGGTGTGAGCTACTACTGTTTAGTTGTTAGGCCTTGAACTCACAGAAATACAGAAAGATCTCTGTCTCCTGAGTGATGGGATTAAAGGTATGCGTCACCACTCTCTGACCTTCATGGCTTGACTATGCGTGATTCTGTTCTCTGATATTCCAGGATGAATTTATTAAATATAAAACATATCACACATCCCCTTTTATGTCAAAAATTAGAAAAACTGTATACAATAGGTACAATAATTGTATACAGTATATACAAGCACATCTCCTTGGTACTGTAACTTCAGAGGAATTATGCCTCCTTTGGAGTTTTAGGGAGACAAACCTTATTTAAAGCATATTCAAGCATATGGAATTCCTAATGAGGAAATGAACTGTGCCCATGGAGGCCCTACCCTCCAGTAGCTGGTATATACTTAAGCATTTAACATGGCATCATTTTAAAACTGGAATTATATTTGTTATAACACACACACCTGGATTTCTAGTGTTTTAATAATTGTGGTTTATTAAGAGCCAAGCCACCTGCATTTTCTAATCACCTCCTTGGTGCCACCATGCCTAGTCTGGTTGCCCTGTGCCTCCCCAGACACCACAGTGTGGATGGAGGCTTAGATGGCACTGAGGGCAGCTGGGCATTGAGGCAGGTGGAGGTCACCTGGCACACTGACTGCCTTGTTTCTTAGACAGGAACCACCAGTGCTAGCATGTTGTAGAGTTCCACCTGGCTCACATCATGCCCACATAAGTGTCTAAAGCCAGACTGACAGGTAGAGATTTCTATGGAGAGAAATCTAGGTTCATAGATGGGGCTTTCGTGAGTGGCTTCCAGGGCCTGGTGTAGCAAAGGTGAGGGACTCATGCTCTCCTTTGCCTTGACAAAAGCAAACCAGTTGTAGCATTAAAACATTTCTCTAGAAAGTGAGGGAGGAGAGAGACTCTACTAGTCTTGTGAGTTTCAAGTTGACCCAAGTAAGATAAGTGTGCTGTTCCCTGGTCTTGAGAAGAGTCTACGGTGATGCCATTCATCAGACTAACAGCCATCCAGGCACCTCACCCATGCATCAAAACACCCCTGGCTGTATGTAGAAGCAATGGAGAGAGGCCCAGGAGATTCCAGTATCAATACAAAGCCAGCCACCTGAGGCCATGTGGAATCTCAGGGAGGTGGAATGTGAACCGCAGAGAGTTGGCAGGTTGCCCTGGAGGCTGGAGCTTCCTCTGGAGTATTGAACAAAGCAGGGAAGAAGGCAGAGAGGAGGCAGGCCTTCTCTAGCACTCTAGCACCATACATGGATAACTTCTAATTCCAGTGATCCCAGGGAGGCTCATGGTAACTGGTTCAGCCCAGAAGGCAGGATGCATGTCAACTGTGCCTTATATTCTCTTTCTGGGAGCACTCTAGTGAAGGCAGTGTGTATACATCAGGGAGAAGAAGGGAGCCTCACTAGATGTTGAACCACCCACTGCTGACTTGTTGGGCACTTTGGGCAGATGGCCGGAGATAGACAGGGACCTCAGCTGCACTCTCCAGTGGACAAGGGGCAGCCAGGATGGGGGCCTCACCTGACTATGGCTGAGAACCCTACGATCACTATCAGTGTAGATGTCAGTAGAAGTAAAGGTAAATGGCCAGCAGGATGCTGTCTGTGAGTACTGTTGTCAGGGTGATTGTTCAATGTCTTCCTTAGTGACTTTTGCTCACATCCCTCCCTTGGACCCCCTCAGCCTTCCAAGTGTCTGGTGACAGTTGAGCATGCACAGCTTGGGTGGACAGGACTATCAGAGGCAGAACCCTCAGGCCGGGCTGCTTCCAACTTCATTTGCTCTGCTGCTGTGGGTTTCAGTGCTCTGTTTGAAAGTGTATTAAGTGATGGAATGCTTTCAGAAAACTGGCTGCGGTTCTGCTATCGTTGCAATCTTGTTTTCTTCTTGAACAATGCCTCTGCCTTTTAGTAAGAAATGAAGGTTGGGTTTCAATCAGATGATTCATGTAATTCCTGTTGTGTTTGCAAAATCTCAGACCTCCCTGGCAGCCCTTGAGGCCTCTGCCTGTCTCTGTTCCAGCCTCCATGCCTGCACGGCTCCATCCTTGCCTTGAATGCCCCAATGCCTATGGTTCCCACCTGCTCACTTTCTCTGTTCGGTGTCTCCATAGAAGTGTTTGTCTGTGTGGTAAACAGGGTCATCTGTGGGTGACAGGAGGCATTTAGGGAAGATGGGTCAAGGGGGATTAGGTGCTTTTCTGCATAGTTGAGTAAATAGCAGTTGAAGAGGCCTACAGGACTCTCGGGGATGCTCTGAGAGTTCTGTCTGTCCATCCATCCATCCATCTATTTATCCATTCATCTGCCCACTCATTTATTCATCTTTCTATCCATCTATTCATCTGCATATCCATCATCCATCCATTTTCCTTTCAACTGTCCTTCTGCTCATATCTGGTCATCTATTCATCTGTCCACCCATCCATCTATCCATCCACCCACATGGCATTTATGGCTCAGAGGCCAGGCTCCTGGGTATGGGATACCAAGATGAATCTATGGAGTATGGTCTTTATCCTCAGTGAACAGTGGATCAGCTTGTACCAGGTCCTGACATATGCTGAATGAGCTAAATAAACTCAGAGGTTCTGGGGGGAGTGGTCAGCTAGTGTGGGAAGCTGCTGCAGACCTCGGTGTTTACAGAGTTAGAGGTCAGCTCACACCGGGTTGGAGGGCGTAGACAGGGTACGTACACTGCACTGAGGAGCCAGTATACATCTTGTGTGGTTGGAGGACAGGGTGGGAAAGGGGAGAGAAGGGACGGGAGGCCAAGGGAATGAGTGGTCAGGCTGGAGGGGGTGGAGTTTGTAGGCTGACATGTTCAGCAACTGTGACATGACCGCATCTATGATTCCTTCTTGCAAGTCATGTACACGATGGTCAGAGGGCAGAGTTTCAAGCCTCTCTGGGCTTGAGCTAATGGCTGTGTGAGCTCAGGGAAGCTGGAGAGACCGCTGAAGCCCACTTTCTCATCTGTAGAACGAAGACCAAAAGCTCATGCAGTTTTTGGGGGCTCAATGAATTAACTTGTAATGATATTCTTAGACCAGCACCCAGTCAGACAGGCGGCACCTGTCAGCATGGCTGTTTTACAGACTCATCCCATGGCTGGGCTGTGGTCATCGTGCTGGACTTTTTCCCACGGCTCCTCCGTCAGTGCTTGCACACCTCAGCGAGGTCGACATTATGATCCATGTGGCAGAGGACAGGTTTATTTCTATTTTCTCAGGATTGTGTGGCCTTGGCAGGTGCAGACCTGTTATTATCCCCTGTCCTGTTCCTGCTGGGAAGCCCCGCCAGGGGCAGGTTAGGGAGGAGCCCAGGCCTCTTGGACCCTGAAGGAGGGGAGAGCGAGTTAAATTTGGATTTCAACAAAGCCCAGAAGGGACCCAGCTCACACTCACAGTGTCACCCAAGGACCAGCAGACACATCTTTTACATGTTTTGCAGCCATAAGATTTGGCAGCTGCAGTTTAAGAGGTGAATGATGGAACAAGCAGTTAAGCGGGGTGCTAGGGAACATAGGAGAAGGAGAGGCACACAGCACCCCACTCAGGGGCAGCAGGGGTGGGGGCACTGTGGTAGAATTCACTCGTATCCGTGTCTCCTCAGCCTGAGTGGCTCTCGGGGGTAGGAATGGCTGCTGCATCCCTCTACCTACACATTCCCTCCTGTCAATGCTGATGTCTCTGTCCTGAAAAACGAGCAGAGCATCTCTCCCATCCTACTGTCTCTCCCCTTGATGTCCTGGAGCACGTGTATGGGTAGGATGGAGCCTAGTCTCCATACCCGGTACTAGGAGGGCATGGGGCCTTGCCCCGCACACAGGCAGAGCGAGTAAAGCAGATCCCACCAAGTCCGAAGTCCTGTGGGGGAATAGAAGGGAGAGTCCTGCTCCTCCCAGCCCTGACTCTGTGTCCCCAGATGGCTGTGGTTGCTGCCTGTCTGTCCATCTTCCCAGGGGTCTTTGTCAGCCTCCTGGAGCAAATGGCTGGTGAGGGTAGCTAAGAATGTGACAGGTCTGTGGTCACAGGTTACCCTGAGTGGTAAGCAAAGCAGAGGGTCTTCAGAGCGTTTGCACACATCTCTGGACCTGTCTTAATTAGGGGTTACTGCTGCTGTGAAAAAAGCACCATGATCAGAAGCAACTTGGAGAGGAAAAGGGTTTATAAAGACAGACAGACAGACATCCTACATTGCATCGTCCAGTGGGAGAAGCCAGGGCAGGAACTTGAGCGAGTGGGGACCTGGGGAAAGAAGCCGAAGCAGAAACCATGGGGAAGTGCTGCTTAGTGTGGCTTGCTCATCATGGCTGCCTCAGGCTGCTTTCTTGTGAACCCAGGACCACCAGCTGGAGGTGGCAACACCCACAGTGGTCTGGGCCCTTCCACATCCCTAAGAAAATGCCCTACAGGCTTGCCTACCCTCTGCTCTTATGGAAGCAATCATCAGTTGAGGCTCTCCTCACCGCCCCCCAGATAATGGTAGCATGTATCAAGCTGACAGAAACAAAAAACAAAACAGCTATCCAGCACAGAGCCCTCATCTCCTTCCATCTCAAAAATGCTGGGATTCCCATTTCACAGGTGTAGAAGTCAAGGTCTGTGGAGGTCTAGGAATACGCTGTGGAGAGCACTAGGCTTGAACCAAGGCTTTCATACTGCATATGGGCTGCACATGTCTGTCTCCTTCACTGGCACAACTGTCTGGGGTGTGTCATGGCGGCTCATCTCTACCTCACAAGCAGACAAACTGAGACTCAGCAAGACTAGACCACCTGAGCCGTTAGGAAGGAGCAAGTTTATTTTGCTTGGAAGGAAGAGCCATGCCACCCAGTGAGGGCTCACTCACTCTGAACAGTGTTGAGCCTCTGGGTCCTTTATCTCAGGTTCCAAATGGCTTCTAGGGTGGCCCCTCCTCTCAGGGCTGGGTGCCAGGCAGGCCATCTGCTTCTGGGGCCGGCTGCCCCTCCCACAGCCACTGCCTTTCCCCTGAACGCCTGGCTCCTGGCTGGCTGCAGCCGTAAGGGAAGTTTCAGGGAACAGATCTGTGCAGCCCCTTCTGCAACCTAAATTTTGTTGCCGTGGGTCCTGCCTTGATGCACAAACAGCTCTGCTGATGCTCAGCTATGGTCCTTTGTTGAGGATATGGGATGCCAGGGGAGGAGGGACAGCACTGGACCGCTTCCCTTGGCACCTGTTCAGGGCTTGGCTACATCAGCTCCCTGACAAGCATCCTCCTGGCTCCATGATGCTTGTAATCCTGAGAGCTTAGCACAGAAGTCATATCAGGTCACCACTCTGCTTGGTACCATTTCTCTTAGAGAAACTTGCCAGCTCCTCCATGTTGCCCACACCTTGGAGCTCCTCCTTCCTTTCTTCATCACCACTGCCAATCAATGCCCGGCTGCTGCTGGGCATGCTTCCTGGATTTGGGGCACCTGTCCTCGTAATTGGGGAACTTTCAACAGGCGTGGGCTTTGCTCCTCAGATACTCTGTTCAGACCAAGTAGGACTCTCCTGCCTGCCCCCCTCTTTGTTCACATATGTATGTCCCTTCTTGCTGAGCATCTTTCTCTGCTAGACTAAAAAGCTGTGTGCAGGCTGGGGCAACATTGTGCTTTTATCTCAGAGTCCCCAGGGTCTGGCTCTCACAAGCTCCAGGTCACACTTCTGGGCCAAATTAGATACCATAGTGATTTCTGTCTCGTGAGGCAAGAGCCTCTTGCATTCCCTGTCCATACTGAGGGTCAGAGTGGTCAGAGAACTCGCCTGGGGTCAAGCTTGGTTTTCCTTGGTGACATATGAACAAATATGTAAATAGGGTGTCCACAAGAGGCAGAGTTCAGCTTGAAGAGCCAGTGAATTTATAGGAGCTACAAGAACTTGTGTGAGGAGTTAAAGGCATGTAGGGACCTTAAAACAAGTGCATCACCAGAGAGTCCTATCGTAGTGGGAATGACAACCTCATGCATCATAGTGTACCCCCTCAGGGGCACCCCTTTAGCACTCTGACTCTTCCCAAGATCACATTTAGCTGGGGCAGAACTGTGTGCTGCTGTGTCAGCAGTATAGCAGGAAGGTTCTAGGTGAAAGTCTGATGACCATTCTTAAGACTTTCTCTGAGGAAATGGTCATAGGCTTGCTCTTGTGAGGGCATCTTTTAGCTAATAACAGTTTCTCTGGGTTCAGCACCGCACCAGTCTGTGGGTACAGAGGTCATTGCTCCGCAGCACTGGGTGGCTCTTACACTGGCCTGCCAGCCTCCAGGATGATATTGACTATACGTCTCAGTTTCTCAAGCTCTGTCACAGATTCCTTCAAGCAGTAGTTTAATTCCAGTGTTCTGTGAAATTTCCAAAGAGAAGCTTCCAAGTGGTAGCTGCTTCCAGAGGTGACTGTGGATGTCCTGGAGCTAGGGGCAAGCCCTTTATTTTAAATGATCACATAAGAAGCAGAACCATAGAGTGGGGGCATATAACCACTGGGCCTAGTGGGACATACAGAGGGAGTTCTAGGGACAACCACAGGTGTTATGTAGAGGGGCAGTACCCCAGGAAACCAGGTGGCAGTGGCTCAGGTGCAGCCAGTGGCTAACTTTGGGGCTTTGACAGGTCCTGCTTTATCCTGCATTCTAAACCTGAGACCACCAGGGCAGAGAAATCCAGGCAGGTGTGCTGGGGGAGTCCTCTTGCAAGGTGTCAGCTCCCTGCTTTGCTGCCTTGGGCATTGACATCTCAGTTAGAAAGATCACAGTAGACAGACAGACAGGACTACTGTGCCCGGAAGTGACTGAGGAGACAGAAGAAGAAAAGTGACAAATGGCAGTGACAAGTGCTGGAGGGGGTTCTTGATTCAGAGACCTCAAGATGAAGGAAGCAGAGAGGAGCGGATTGGTAGGCAAGCAGGAGTCTCGGCAGGTGCAGTGGTGCGGGTAGAAATGCGCACTCATGGAAGAATGCACTCAAGCCAGCTCAGACGCCCAGGAGAGGGAACTGTGAGTTATCTTCCAAACTGAGTGTCAGGGGCATCCATTAATAGCTGAATACCAGGCATGGGGAGTTTACTTAAACCGAGGAGATGGTCAGACATGAGGCTTTCCTGGTGAAGCATCTGGTAGTATTTCCTGATTGGCATGTCTGAGAACAGGAAAGAAGCTAAAGGTCCCTGAGCAGTAAAGGACAGGATGGTAATGGTGTCTCTAAGGCTTTGTTTTGCCCCCAGAGAAGATCTCTAAAGAGCTTTAAACAGGGACACCTGACTTAATTTCACTTAACCAGACAGACTCAGGGCGGGCGAACATTTAACGGGTGTTGCCTGCGTGCGTGCATGCGTGCCCATGTTGACTTGTCAAAATGGGGTCCATGTCATATCTGAAACCTAGAACTATGAATAGGCCACTCCCTGTGACAGGGTAAGGCTGAGCATGCCCACTGGGACTGCGGGGGAGCTGGCAGGTACAGAGAAGTTGTCAATCTTGCTCCCATTGTGGACAGACATACAGTCAGTTTCTTCCCAAGAGGTAACAACTGTAAGCTCCTGAAGGCTTCATACCTTTGTGGACAGAAGTCATGGCTCAACCCTGGGAATGATGTGACTTGGTAGCTGATAAATGTCCACAGTGGCTGCATTTTTACCTCTATGGAGT
The DNA here is from genome assembly GCA_004025045.1 of Sigmodon hispidus. Taxonomy (NCBI): domain Eukaryota; kingdom Metazoa; phylum Chordata; class Mammalia; order Rodentia; family Cricetidae; genus Sigmodon; species Sigmodon hispidus. The sequence continues at coordinate 66,776 of PVIH01009675.1, read as the reverse complement.
CTCCAGAGCCTCTGAGCAACATTCTGACCATTGACCAGAGCAGATGTTTCTCATCCTTGGCTGTGCATGAGCCATAAGGAGCTTCTCCAGCTCCAGACCAATCAAAACCAGGGTCTCTGGAGAGGGATCCACATGCCATTGCTTTCAGATGTTCCCCAGTGATCCTCAGCTAGGGCAGAGGCCAGGGCTGACTGGAGTGACGACACGAAGTTGTGCAGAACAAGTGTCTAAGCCGCTGTCACACATTGACTAGGGAGCGGATGCCATCACAGGCATGGAAATGGTGCCTGTACTGTTCTTTCCAATCCCTCTGCAGTTCTCTGCTGTAGCCCTGGGGAAGGAACTGAATGATTTAATAAATCCAGCTTGAGTCACCATAGAAACTCACAGTCCCAAGGGTGGGCACCCCTGAACCATCCCTCGGGAAGTGACATCCTTGAGAATATGGAGGCTGTTGGGGTCCCAGGCACACTCTCCAGCAGCTGAGAGAAGCATGGAAGACATGTGTCTGCTTACTCCCGGGAATGTCAAGCGGCAGGTGTCATTGCCTGTAGATGTCCAAGTAAATACAACAGCTTGCATATCCATGGGACACCGCAGGTTGTGGAAGCAGGTCTCATGTGGATGGTGGGGGCTGGCTGGGTTTTGTATTGAGTCCTGTGGCAGTATACTGGAGACTTCAAAGCCGGGAGGTGACATATTCTACCTGGCATCTAACTAACTTACGGTGAAGCTTAGACATTTACCTTCTCTGAATTCCACTCTCCTCCGTAGAAAATAACACCAGAGGAGTATAGTGCTTTTCTATTCAGCTATCAAAGGGACTGATGGGCAGTAAGGCTGGTTAGAATGGTGGCTGTGGCTGTTAACCTGTCACTTTATAGGCAGGAAGTGCTCACCTGAAGGGAACTCTCACGCTCCACTCTGGGTTTTCTGCTTGAAAACTGTATATTTCAGAATCTAGGTGTCCTGTGCTGTCACACAGAAATGGACAGTCCTGGTGACGGTGCCACCCAAACTTAACTGTCAACTCAACTGGCTTGAGAAATGTCTGAGAGATTAGTACGATGTGGGTGTGTCTGAAGGCACTGCAGGGGAGGCTGACCTCTGCCTAATCCTGCCATAGGTCAACTCCCATGACCTCTCAGGCACTGGCTTTCTGGGTAAAGAGAGACAGCCTGATGGGCAGGCCATTGTTGAAAGTGCAGCTCTGGCCCCTGATCTATGGGGGTGGGTGGGGCACAGAAAGCCAGGGTTTGGGTTCTGACTCATAGCTGGGTTGCTGTAAGCTCCCTAATGACTCTAACAGTCTTATCTGTGGTTTTCCTAATGGCTCCCCTCTTATCCTCCAGGGCCCTCATCTTTGTGTCTCATGGCGCTGGGGAGCACTGTGGCCGTTACGATGAGCTGGCTCAGATGTTGAAGGGGCTGAACATGCTGGTATTTGCCCATGACCATGGTGAGTACTCCTGGTGTGCCACAAAGGCTGGTATAAAGGTCCCTGTCTGCTCTATTCTATTCACTCACCCATCCCCCGCTGCCAACTTCTTGTCTGATTCTGTTCTCTGGGTTAAAATTTACATGTGGTTATATAAGTGGGACAGTGTGTCTGGCCAATGGTCGCTATCAAATCAGAGTTTGCATGCTGGCTTATTAGAAGCTTGGCTGAGAAAGCAAAGTTGGGCCTGGGCCAAGGAGTCCCACAGGACTTCAGGTAGATGTGGTAAGTCAGCTTAAGTCAAATTTTAATATCATATGAACCAGCAGAGTCTTATAAAGTGCCTCAAGATGGGCACACAGGACAAGTCTTGGATATAATTGCACATGCATGTATATCCACACACACATGCGTATACACGGCTGCACATGCACAGCACTGTTTCAAAAATGGAGAAACAATTTATTTTGGCTCATGGTTTTGGCCCATCATGGTGGAACAGAACAGAATAGCTCACAGCAGCCAGGGAACAGGGAGAGCAGGTCTGCACAGAGGGCCGTCTTCTTCCTCCTCTTGTATTCTGTCAGGTTCCCAGGGGAGGGGATGACACAGCCCACACTCCAGGGGTGTCTTCCCCACTTAGGTCAGCCTCCCCTGCAGTGCCTTCAGACACACCCACATTGTACTATAATAATCTCTCAGACATTTCTCAAGCCAGTTGAGTTGACAGTTAAGACTAATGGCCACAAATGGGTATGCATGTGTAAACACATCTTCACCACTCATATGTGGGAGTGGTTGATGTGCAAGCACACGTAGGTACACACATTTGCATATGAACACGTCCGTATAGGTTATGTGCTTAGATACATACAGGTGTGCACAGATACCTCCAGGACAAATAAATGTGGGGTTTTTTTTCTTTTTTCATGTGACAAAACCCTGTTGCCAACAATGCCAGTCTCATTGCCCAAGTCAGCATGTAACTCCCAGTTCTTTTTATACTAGGATTTGAACTAGAGTCTCAAATATACTGGGAAAGCACTCTGAGTGAGCTGTACCCCCAGCCCAGTATGCAGCCCTTGAGTTATTTTTGTGGTGTCCCTGTGGCAGAAAAGTCTCCAGATTTGGTTCTTTGTCTAAGATGCTGAAGCAGGGCTCCTAGGAACAGCATGGTCAGTTCCCCACAGCCCTGGGTGGTCCTCTGCCATTCTGCCCAGATCCAGAGATGCCATTTGGTCTATCTGATATGAGAGTGATGTCACTGGAAGGAGGGACAGGCGAGCTGTGGCAGTGCCTTGAGTCTCCTAGGAGAGAGAGCTGGAGCCCCACACAGAGAAGTTCATGTGAGCTAGACAGTCTGCTGGGCGATTCTTGTCCACAAAGATCTGTGAATTTGATTTGCCAGGAGCTCCCTTTTAAGCTAGATGTATGCACATGTCCCAGTAATTGAGATTATTAACTAAATTCTTCCCTATTACAGCTGTGATGCTCTCTGCTGCTCTGCAGTCAGCCCTAGTTATATTGGTGAGACTGTTGTTTGGGAGATAATATTCCAGGGTTATCCCTGAGGCTTTTGCTGTGGGGACTCTGTCATTATTAAGCCCACACTCTGCTCACTGGAAAATCCCAAGACAGGAGTGCTTTGTCTGGCTGCATTCGTCTCCATTAAAATCAGTTGTGGCTGTTGTTATGTGCTGGGGACATCTTGAGAGAATTGTTGCACTGAGCACCCTGAATCTCAAGCATCTGTCTTACAGCCCAGTGGCAGCCTGCTTATCAGATAACTAGGCCAGATGAAGTCAATGTGAGGCTTTGTTTATATTGCCTGACTGAGGTGCTTAGAAAAATCATTTTTAAAGGATTCTCTTTTTTTAGAGTCCAGGGAAAAAAGAAGCAGCCCACTTTTTGATGTTGCCAGTAAAAAATGAATAAATAAATGTGAAATTGAGGCAGAGCTCTGTGATGTTCTAAGTGGAGGGTGGGAATGGCTGTGTTCACCTATTCCAAGTTCCCAGAATGTCACATTGGAAATATTTCTGCATGTGTTAAAGGGAGGAGTTTGATTTTTTTTTAAATGAATCTAACTGAGCATATGTATGTATACATGTACTTTCTCTCCAGACACAGAGGCATAGCCATCCCCATTCTTCATGTGGGCCAGGTTGCTGGGATGGCATAGAGGAAAGACCCAGCTGGGGGCCAAGGGGAACCTTCCCTCCAGGAATCTTAAAGTTTCAGGACAGACCAGCTACTTGCTGTATCCCCAGATGAACATGTCTCCAAGGCTCTGAACAGGGACAGCTCAGCTGGGGATGGGAGGTTCTTACCCTGGCATTGCTGCCTTCAGCTGGGTCATCTCAGACCTGCAAAGGTCTTTCTTGGGGAGGGAGATAAAGTAAAGGCATAGATAGGAGACTTTTGACATAGCAGCTTGACAGACAACCCACAGCAGCTTCAGTGCTGCCTCCTATGGTGCTAGTTCTAGAAGTACCAGTGTCTGTAAATCTGATGCTATATGATGCCAGTGTTCTCTCTGCTCAGCCACCTACTGGCTTCTCATTTGGTGCATCCCCCGAGGCTATGCTGTGGCTATCTGTCCATTTTTCTCAGCTTGCCTGCAGACAGAAATTTATCTTTGCTTCCTATTTTATCCTTTGGTGTTTTCCTGAATAGCCTCATGTCTCCAAAGGACAGATTACCAGAAGGAAAACCATGATGCTGTCTGTCACTCAGTGCTGCCTCCCAGCCCTGCTTTGGGCACTTTTCTGATGTCATCTCAAATTCCTCCTAAATATCGAGGCTACTATCTCCATCTCATAGGTGGAGGATCTAATGTAGGGTAACCCAGGACACTATTCCCTTTGCACTGGAACCATATAGAGTCCACCGTGTAAGACAGAAATCCCATCTCAGCTTGAAGAAGTCTGCTTTCTCCCACGCACAGAGTAAGGCAGGGCAAGAATAGCAAGACGTTGTCAACACCCCAGACTTTGTCCAGAGGTTTGCCCCATGGATGTTCCAAGTCCGTAGTATTCACTGCTATGGGCCCTGCTTCAGCCACATGTTCTCCCTCAAGGTGTACTGAACAGGAAGCCAGGAGTCAGACCTCAGAGATCTGAAGCAGGTCCCAGCTGGCTCTAACTGGTGGATCTAGCTGCAAGGGAGGCAAGAAAATTAAATTGTCAACTGTTGATCCAAACAATGCAGAGATCCTGAGAAAGAAAGAGGAAGAGAATAGTTGTTCTCTGGCCACCCTATACGCATTTCCACTGTGGGTACATACAGGATGCTCTATTAAGTCACAAGCTAGCTTTCATATCACCCATCTATATACTATTCAATAAGAGCTGAGGTGACAGCTATTACAAGCATCAATAGTAATGTAGGTTCCAGCTCCTAACTGCACATTTGCTCTGGATAGGGTGTTGTGCAAAGAGGGGTACACTGGCACAGTAATGTACATCCCAGCCTGCACCTCAACCCAGTAGCCCTTCTCCAAAAGCATGTGGTACTTGTGATGCTGGGAGACTTGGGTTCCTTCAGTGGAGGCATGCACAGACCATTTCATCATCCTGCTCATTAGTCCCTCTCTCAACTACGGAACCTCCCGGTCATCAGTCATCTACACATCCACCGGCGCTAGAGGCATCACTGGTGCTTGTTGAATGGCTAAAAGAATTTGTAACTGAAATTAAACAAGACACAAATGTTTCAGATATGAGTTGTAGGGCTTCCACATTGAGTATCTGTAGGAGCTAGCTGATCATTGTCAGGACCCATCACTGTGGAGTGGGAGTAGTCTGGTAGCTAGGGGCCAGGGAAGCTTGTAAATGGTGAGTGTGTGTCCTAAACAGGGGAGCCACAGACCTGATAATTGGATGCCAAAGCAATGACCAGTGTCTCTGAGGTACAGAGGTATCCCCAGATCCTACAGGGCTGGCAGGGTGACAGGGTTGTTCCACATGAGTAGGATATTATTGGTAAAGGAAGGTGTCCTAGTTGGGGTTACTATGGCTGTGATGAAACACTATGACCAAAAGCAAGTTGAGGAGGAAAGGATTTAATTGCACCACAGTCCATCACTGAAGGAAGTCCGGACTGGAACTCAGGCAGGGTGGAACCTGCAGTCAAGAGCTAATGCAGAGGCCATGGAGGGGGTGCTGCTTACTAGCTTGCTCCCCTTGGCTTGTTCACTCTGCTTTCTTATAGAACCCAGGACCACCCATCAATCCTAATTAAGAAAATGCCCTACAGACCTGCCTACAGCCCAATCCTATGGAGGCATTTTCTTAACTGAGGTTCCCGCCTCTCCTCAGATGACTCTATAGACTGGGTCAAGTTGACATCAAATTAGCCAGCACAGAAGGACACTGACCGACCACTGGGAACCCCGCTTCTGCCTTGGCTACCTCTGAGATCCCTGGGGAGCCTGGATGGAGAGGGATGTCTGCCTTCCCTCATGCTCAGGCCCTGCTGTCTTTGGTCTTTGGTGCAGCCCAGAAGCTTCAGTTCTGAGAGCCTAGGTGAGTCTGTGGCGGTCCAGGTTGAGAGCCAGGGCAGAGAGACAACAAAGTCCCTTGGATCTGCCATGTCATGCATCCTCTGATTTAGCCAGTGCCAGGGTCTAGAGCGGGAAGGAGAGAGGCCTCTGGGCTGCTGCTCAGGCCTATAAGGAAGGCCTGTGGGACAGTAAGCATGGGGACTGCTCATTGCTGGCAAGAGAGAGCTCTGAGCCTGGAAGCCAGGCTCCTGAGGAGAGGGCATCCACAAAGCCCAGAAAGAAGCTGGCAGGCAGAGAGGTAGGGGATGCCAGCCACATCTGCACAGGTAGAGACACCAGAAGGGAGTTTCCTGTGACTTTCTAAACATAGTGTAAGAAAGCCATAGTGAGTGTGCATGCAGTCGATGGGCCTATGGCTGCTCCTGTGACTCACTAAAAGCTCCTTAGCCCTCTGCACAGGCACCCTGCTCAGCTGGACTGCAGAGAGGGAGGGGGGGCATCTGGAGAAGGGGGTGCAGCTTCTACCACAGAGAGGCCACAGGAATCCACCACCCATGTCACCAAGAATGTGGTCATGGGCATTTTGCCTTTCCCAGCAAGGGTCCTTTTGCCTCTACAATGTGACTTATTAAAAATACATTATTGCCAGAGTGTCACTCCTGTCAGAGCACCTGCTCACTACGTGTGAAGCCCTAGGTTCTGTTCTTCCTAGCCCCACCAAAAAAAAACAAAAAGAAAGAAAATAAAAGAGGGAAGGGGGCCGCAAGGAGGAAAGAGGGAAGGGAGGGAGGAAGGAAGGAAGGAAAATTAAGGGAGTTTGCTGGGCCCAGCTTTCTATTTACAAAATATAAAGAAAGCATCCTTAGCAAATTAACAGTGAATTAATTATCTGCAAATATTTGAGAGAAAGTGCTAAAAGAAGATTTTTTTTAAAAAAAGGAGAGAAAGAAAGGGCCCTCCTCCCTAGGAAGTGAGAAAAGAGGAAGTGAAGAGGGAATGACCGTGGGTGTTGGTGATGTGATTCTACGCAGGGGTAGGCCCCGTGTGGATATAAACAGTACTGAGAACATTCAGGGGCAAGCCCAAAGCTGACCTGTGGTGGTTTCCACGCAGGAATCAGAGCTGAGGCGGGGCCCTGTGAGATGTACTCTGTTAATAAAGGAGATGGCCGCCGGCTGCAAGTTATGCATGCCTGTCAGAAATGCTTGAAAATGTGTTGACACCATTTCTCGCCTTAGTAAATACAAGAGTGAAAATAACAGAAGTTGCTGGCTGATGCTGTAGAGGCCCAGCTGACTTGGGGTGACAGGGAACAGATGAGATGCAGGAAACCTGATCCCGCTGCCCTCAGAGCACCAGGAGCCTGCAGCGCCTGCCTTACCATAACTTCCTGCCCCTCTTACATGCCAGCCCGCACTATTCAATTACACATATCCAGACTCTCAGTTTCGTGTAAATCTCTGATGTGAATTTGTATCAAAATGCAATTATTTGCCTCTTCCCTGGTTGAGATGAAATTCCCGCCAGCCTGAGTTGGCTCATCCGTAAGATGAGGGAAACAAGAAGAAAAATCACCAGTGCTGAGTCTGTGAGGAAACAGGGTGAGGCCAGTTCTGTAATTCAGGGGCCTCCAGCACCCCCAGATTTTCAGATTCAGGTGGCCTGTCAAGATCTGGGCACATGAATGCCAATGGACATGGGCTGCCATGACGCCGGTGCTGCTGGGCCCGGATTCACTGTAGGACCATACAAAGACACTTTGTGCCTACGAGACTCAGCACCTGTCAGAGGAAGCTGTGTGAGGGAAGAAGCATGAGCAGGGAGGAGCTTCAGGAAAGAGTGTGGGGTGGGATTTCAAAGGATGCCTCATGGGGAAGGTAGGTTGGGAGGGTCCAGGTGGGGATCCAAGGTCTTTTCTCTGTGGTAACTTACTGCTTGTCTGAATACATGCCTAGCACCAGCTGGAGAACAGAGACACGCTACTGGAACACGCTACAGTTTCCTCATGGGAAAATGGAATATTGAAATGTCATTGTCTTAAATTCGAGTGTTGACTAAGTTGTCACATAAACGGAAGGGGCACTGTTGGTTTTTTTGTTTCTCCATATATGGTACCATCTGGCCTTGAATTCATAATCCTCCTGCCTCAGCCTCCTGAGTGTAAAGTAGCAGGTTACATCTCCACTCTTAGAACAGATGGAATTGTTACCAAAAATTCTGGTACAGGGTTTGCTACTGTTTGGTTCCAGGGTACCCTCAAAGGCCCATGGTTTTGAAAGCTTGAACCTCAATTTGGGAGAGATGGGGATTTTTAAAGATGGAGCCTCGTGGGAGGTCATGGATGGGGGATAAGGGTTGCCTCTCTTTAGCTGTCCAGCCCAGGGGGTGAATAGCTTTGCCCCATCACACACTGCCACTATCATGTGCTATCTCCCATAGGACAAAAATAAAGCCAAATAACCAGAGCCTGACCGAACCCTCCGTAACCATGAACCAAAATAACCTGCTCTCTGCAAGTGGACAAGTCCTGGCGTTTGGCCACAGGGACACAATTAGAGGATATTGGTAGCCTCGGGTCCTATCCTTCAGTCTGTGCCAATTGACATATACTAAACATTGAATAGCAGTTTATATGATTTTGGTTTTGAGTCAGAGTCTTCTTAATTAGCCCAGGCTGGCCAGAACTAAGTATCTCTCTGCATTGGGCTGCCTGGCACATGTATTGAAGGCATTCGCCACCACATCCATCATCGAATTGAGTTTCTTAACAGCTGAGACTTGCCTAAGCTGGCATCGCTCTGAATCTCTGAAGTTACAAATCACCGGTGTTGGCTCTGTTTCTACAGCTAAACTGAGTGGCTACAAATTTTCTTGAAGGAATAGTTTTCCATCTTATAAAACGGAGGTCCTGAGGGCTAAAAGGAAAGGTCTCCAAACTCTTTAGTCAGTTCATGTGCTCACTCAGGAAGCGCATGATGTATCTTCCATGAGGGCCAGTGAGAACGAGGCCAGAGCCCTTCAGGACCCTGGCATCTAAGATCCCTTTCCCATGTATCTCTGAATGTTCTATTCTTGCCATCAGCCATGAATTAAGGAATTGTGTGGCTGCTTGCTGCCCCTGCAACCTTGACCTTGCTGCTTGTTGCTTGAGTGACCTCAGGAAGAATTTCAGAGACTCCCTGCTTTATCTCACAAGATGAGACATTAGTGTGTGCACAGTGGCACTCAGTAGGCAGAGTTTCACAGAGGACAGCATGACCGTGACAGTGGAAGTGAAGGAAGGTGCCCCGGCGGCAGATAATCCCTGGCCCAACAAACTCTAGCAAGGCTTTGTATCAGAAAGAAAGAGAACTCATTCCCAAAGTCTCACCACAAAGTCTGCCATGCTTTGGGAGGGGTGGTGCACACTTTTAATCCTAGCACCCAAAAGGCAGAGGTAAGTAGGGCTCTGTGAACTTAAGGCCAGCCTGGTCTACATAGCAAGTCCCAGGCAACCCTGGGCTACATAGTGAGACTTTGTCTACAAAACAACAACAAAACTACTGGCCCAGTTGACTTCCAGAACCTTCCCTGGGGATCCCACAGAGCCACTTCTTCATCTTGTCCATCAGGATGACCGAGAGACCAAGACGGGCAGCTGGAGGGATCCAGAAAGGAGGCTGTTGGGAGGGGGCAGATCCGGTGGACTCCAAAGCCCATCAGCTGGCCAGGTCTCCACAGGAGGCTTTGTGTGTAGGACCTGCAGGGAATGGATACACTGCAGGGTAGAGCTGGAGGTGTCCCTGACAGCAGGGTGTGAGACCCCAAAGTGTCAGTGCGACAGAGGGGTTAGGCGAACCAGGTGGAGAGTTAGTTGTTAGTGGCAGGGCTTGTGTTGCGCTTTGGTTAGCTGAGGGATTGCAGAAATCTTCCCAGGTCGTGACGACGGTGACCTCACCTCACAGAACCTCAGTTTCCCTACCTATACTTCTGAAGTACTTATGTGTACTGTTAGCAAGGACTAACAGCTGGTAGAGGACATGTCCTCTGCCTTTCTTCCAGCCACGGATCCCTTCCCTTTATCAGATTAGGCACTGCCTTTATGAAGAGAAACTGTTTTTTTTTTCTTTTTGCAGTCTCTTCAGACTGACGGTTTCTGTCATTTCTAAACAGAAATCTTTCTTGTGTCTTTTGAAAGTGAAGTGGGAAAGTTGCTTCAGTCCCCTGCGTTTTCTGGTCTGGAAAATGATCCAGACATCAGGGGACCATCCTTGCTGGCTTTCACGGCTGCTGTCTTCATCCTTGTGTGGCCTGCTGTCACCAGCTCCATTCTCCTTTGTCATGGGGGTGTTTGGCCCTAGAACTCCCTATGTAGACCTTCCTGGCTCAAATCCACGACCTTGTGCCTTGCTCTCAAGTCCTAGGGTTGCAGCTGTGTGTCACCATTCCTGACACAAACTTTATTATTACTATTATTATTATCACTTTCACTGCCACATTTATGTGTGCTTATGCAGAGCACACACATGCCACGGCATCCATGTGGAGTCAGTTCTTTCCTTCTATCACTTAGGTCCCAGGGCTTGAACTTAGGCTGTCAGGGTTAGGGGCAAATGTCTTTATCCATCGTAGCCACTGAGCATCTCATGTGGCCACGCCAACTCTGTTCAAGTCCACAAGTGATTCTGAGGAAAGGTGCAGGGTGAACCTTGAGATGTGTATGAGTCAGGTACCCTGTTGCCTAGCTACATGGCAGTGATGGGAACCTCCACGGTGTGTATGATGGCAGCAATTTGGGGATCTGACAGCTGGAGCTTAGGGTGTGTGTATGGGGCGGGGGCGGGGGGGCAGCCATCTTCCCTGGAGGCTGTGGGGGCCTCTGAGTGATTTTCCTGTCTGGTAGTGTTTCAAGAGGAATTTACCCTGAAGGCATAGTCACTGGTCCAGAATTACTCATGTGGTCCCTCAGATGAAAATATTTAAGGTTTCCTGGTGAAAAGAAAACAGAATCGCTCTGGGGCTCTAGAAGAGGCAGTTTCTGAAGTGTTTAAATGAGTCACTTGTTGAAGGAGAAAAAATAAAAAGCCAGATTACACATGGTCCTGTGTTAAAAAGAAAGATTGAACAGGGAGGGGGGTCTGCTCCAGAGATGTTTCCTGTGGTTCTGGAACTGAGAAAGATTCTCCTATTATGGGCTATACCCACAATACTTTTACATATCATGGATTCTATTTATTATTGTGCATATTGTGGGTTATGTCCAGGCATAGAGAAGATACACAGACTTTGAGGTCTAGAAGGCCCAGAGTAGGTGTCCACAAGCTACTGACTTTGCAACCCTGGGCAGATCACCTAGTTTCTCATGCTCCACAGCAGAAGATTCCAATCTCTTAGTCCTTTGAGCTCACTAGCATGTTTGATACTTCACAGAGCCATGCCCAGCACCCAGGAAACCTGTCTGATACTGGTCGTGACTGGAGATTCCTTACTAGATGTGGAGAAATCTGACTGTCGCATGTCCCTTTTCTAGAAGCGATGTGTGTCAGGTCCATTTCCCCAAATCCTGGCAGTTAGACAAAAGCCAGCCGTCCATCCTCAGCAGTCTGTGAACCTGGGTCTCCTCTACCACAGGAGCCATTTCCCTTATCACTGATGGAAGGGACAAAGGCTATCTTTGGTACCTGTTAGCGCATGCTGGCCTCCAGGCTCCCTCCGTACCTGCTCTCCATGTCAGAGTTCACGCTGGCATGCTGCTTCTCCCAGCTCTTGCTTTCCCCACTACCTTATACTGCCCTAGCTCACAGGCTCCCCTTCCCATTCTCCTTACAGCCCTGCTCCTTCAGCTTAGCTCTTTCTTGTCTTCTCTTTGCCCGCCCTCCCTCTCCTCCCATGCTCTCCCTCCTCTCTGTCACTTACCTTCTGCTCGGCCCCTGCTTCTCTCCTGGCCGTGTTCAAGCTGCTACATTCTCTCTGGGCTTTGGATTCCTCCAGAGGGCTCCGCCTGTTTCTCCCTCCTATCTCTAATAGAAACCATCCCCTCATCCTAACCACTGTCATGTCGTCAGTTTATACAACCTGTCCGTCCTCATGGTGTGTGCCCTTTCTCAGGCCGTGCAAGGTTGCTTACCCCAGTGGGTCCTTACGTGACTCCACCCACCCCAGGATGCAGAGGCTGCAAAATCACTTGAACCTCTGGAGTTTGAGTTTTAATTAAAAATAAGACCTGTCATAGTACAAGATGATTTTTCTTTTTGAAATGTAATTCATTTTTATTTTATATTCATTGGTGTTTTGCCTACATGTGTGTGGATGTCAGAGCCCTAAAAATGGAGTCATAGACAGACGTGAGCTACCCCGTGAATGCTGGGAATTGAACCCGGTGCTCTGGAGGAGCAGCCAGTGCTTTTAACCACTGAGCCATCTCTCCAGCCCTAGATTATTTTTCTTATTAACGGTTATTTTACTCCTGATTGTCTTGGCAAGGAGCCTTTCAAACCTTACTTGATGTGACTTATGACAGCATTGGAAAAGGCTGAGTTACTTTAGCAGAGGGACCCACAGCTCATGAAATACAGGCCTACATGTCACACAGCACTTAACTGTGGCCTGGTATGGCCCAAGCTTTTCCAGTCATTCCCATCCTTCAGTCCACGCTCTCTGCATATCAAGCCTGTGGCTGGCTCCTGGGGGCCAGCTGTGCAGCACCAGGAGCCATCACAGAGGTGGTGGAGGAGACTGAGAGAAGCCACCTCCACTCTGCTGCCCCTTTGCCCCTGCCTGGACAGCCCCTCTGCTTCCCTTCCCCCAGCCCCTTCAACTTCACAGAGCACAAAGGAGCTGCAGAGTACCATTTATCCATGAAAGAAAAGCATGCTCTCTCCCCAGGGCATGTCAAAGGTGGGTTTCTGCACTGAGTGGAAAGAGACCTACTGGAGAGGGGTTGCTAACCTCCCCAGCAGTGCTGTCTGGAAGGCTCTGTGGGTACTGGAAAGTCATAAGTAAATGCAGTGTAAAAATGTGAGGAAAGAGAGCTGCAGAGAGAGCGGTGGGTGACATGAGTCCTCAGAAAGACAACATGAGGCCTCTCAGCCCAGAGTGGGCCAGAGCTAGGGACAGTGCAGCAGGCCAAACACCCTGGGCATGTGCTCCCATTCAAAAGTGGGAAAATTCAGCTTGGAAGAGACAAGGCCACTCCAAAGCCCCGTGGTTAGACAGGGTTCTTCTCCTAAGGACATGTATGATGGAGGCTACTACAGGGAAACATGAGCTTGGCAGCAGGTGTGACAGAGGAGAGGACAGTGCTGATGTCAGCAGTTTAGCCAGCTTCTAGCGGTGTACCCATCAGGATATCTCAGGGAAGAGCTTCGGTGTCAGGGAGAATGCTGGCTGCTGTCCCAGCGATGGATTTCTGTTATCACCTTATGCAGTTGCCGGTGATGGCTGGGGTGGCTAGCCAGGGCTCCCTAGCTCTTTCCCAACACACAGCTTTGTGTAAATGTCAGAACTTTTGAAAGTTAAGAACTGGCTGTGACTGGGCAGCAGCCTCTCCAAAGGCCCATCCACCCTGAAATGTCCATGCTCTGGCTGGTACAGCAGGGTCCAGCTTACACCTGTCTCAGTAGCCCCGTCCACCACACACACCTGCTCCGGACTCCTAGTCACAGTTGACTTTAAGGATGGCATTTCCCAAAGGGTGTATTTTTAGTGTCCTGTTCATGTGTTTGTTTCCCAGCTAAACTTGGCTCCTCCGGTGTTGGACCTGATTCTCTTTTTAACTTTCTGTCTTCCTCCTCTACCACTGAGATATGGCCACCGAGGCTAGGTGTGACAATGACATCTATGACATGAATAAACCAATTTCCTCGGTGAGGAAAACTGTCCTCAGTTTAGCCTCATTTCCAACTCTTCCACAGCTGGGCTTCCATTTCTAGATGAGTTTGAGCAGGGGAAGGGGGGGATGAGAGAGAAGGAATGGATGCAGGTGGGACTGTGGGGGCTGAGCTCAGAGCAGAGGCTGCCAGACTAGACAGAGGCTTGCAGTGGGACACCAGAGGCAGGCCAGGGGCAGAAGTTTTAGCCCATTTGATTAAAACAATTTGCTTTATGTTATAAAACAATGGACCTCCAAAAAGCTGCAGGTGCGGCTGCATGAGAATGTTCTCCTCTACAGAATGTGCTTAGCAGGAGCTGGGGAGCAGTTGCGTGGAGCAGGGGATGGAGTTGGCTAAAACTAGGGCAAAATGGAGTCACTCTGGGCAGTTCACATCCCATTGGTCTCAGGGAGAATCAGATTGAAACTCATTATACAAGGGGTTACATTGGGCCCTTAGGTACATTAATTTAACAAATGCTGTTCATTGTTTGACCAAGTTTCACAGCCAGGGCCTGTCATTGGACATAGAGGAGAAGGACCGAGGACCCGTGAGACCCGTGAGAAAGGTGGTCAGCCATGATTCTAATCAAGCCAGCTATGGAATCAGGAATTGTTGGCCTCTCCTTCTCAGAAGCAAGGAGATTTAAGCTTCCTGCAGAGTTGTAAGGCTCTATTTTTAGGAAAATATTTATATCATTTACAAGGACCAACTGGTTTTGGATGCATAGCCAGGCATAACTCACTGAAGAAATGAAGGGTTTTTTGTTTCTTTTTGGTTTGTTTTTTTTTTTTTTTTTTTTTTGACAAACCTATTATTCCCAGACACATCAGAGTTAGTAGCAGTTCTTTGAGTCAGAGTCCAGGCCTGGAGAGATGGGGTGACTAACCCTACTGGAAGCATTATTAAGCATCAGCCATGCATAGACCTATTGACTTCTAGGTTTGCAAAGGGAGCAGGACTGAAGAGCCATGTTGTCTTTGAAAAATGACTTGGAGCAGCTGGTCTGGATGGACTGTCACAGTCCAGGCCTCCTCCTCAGATGGCATTGTAGTGGGTGCCCCATAGTGCAGCCTGTTGAGCTGCCCGGCCCTGTGGCAGAGTTTGGTCTATTATTTAAAAAGTCCCCTCCAGACTCCTTACAAAATCAGGTGTTGACTTTTCAGGCCTGGGATTAGCTTTGCTAAGAGGAGGAGAATTGAAAACCAGAGGAAGGGGTGTGGAGCGTTGATGTACAGTATTTCCCGTAGCAGTTGGGTGACAGGCTTGGACATGGGTTCCCCTGTTCACGACAACCGCACGTTCAGGAGACAGTGAGTGGGGAGTTAACTGCTATCTGCTTCTCTGTTGCTGGAGACATTTAAGATGTGAATGCAGATCCTCCACTGAGTGGGAGAATTAACCCACACACACTTTCACATCCACCCTACCTATATCATCATATAAGATCCCTAAGGATGAAGAGAAGGCTTTCCTAGCCAGGCCTTCACAGCCGGAGACAGGGGACTCTGGCAGGTCCCTTTTCCCTGCCTCCCTGGCCTGAAAAGAGGCTAGCATGCAATTTACTCTGATGGGGCCTGTGTGTCCAACAAGGAAGATGGTACTTTGGGAGCTTGTAATGGCCTGTCCTGTAAGTGTAGTATAAAACTTATCCATTTTACTCACATGCTAAAATTTCCATAACCAGTTCTTAAAATACACCAGATTTTAATTATTATTCCCTATTAAGTAAACTTTAAGTTTACTTTTAAACTTGTCTTGAGTTACCTGCTTTAGGCTTAACTTTAATAACCTCTGTGGTACGGGGTGTTCTATCTGGTCACCCCTTGTCAGGGGTGGTGGTGGTGGTGAGAAGGCATGATTCTACCGTACAGACCCCGGGAGTCAGATAAGAAGCAAACCTGCAGACTTGTTTGATGCAATTGCCAGACTCACAGACTGGCAGATTCCTTTATTTCGGATATGGGGCAAACCTATATACCCACTTCTGGTTTCCCGTTGGCAGCCCGAGCCCCTCTAGCTGTCTTGTCTTTCTCTCACTGGCCTCCAGCATCTCAGTGATCATGCATCACCAATCACCAAGACTCCAAGTTGGCTCAGCAGGAAGCAGCTGGTGCACATGCCTATGCACATTACCCAGAATGGGACAGCCATGGCTTCATCATGCTAGCTGGCTGCACACACACACACACACACACACACACACACACACACACACACACACACACACATATGCAGAAGACATATAATGGGAGATATAAATTGGTGTCTCCCTCCAGTTTTGTCCCTGTAAATGAATTAGATCTGTGCTTCGACTACAAACATAATTCTAGGAATATTAAGGACATTTAGTCATTTATAGGATAAATGATAATTAACTTTTACCTTTTTATTTGTTTTAATGGTTTATAATAAACTAGTAACTCTCACAGGATAGGATTTTTATACACGAAGGTAATATGTCCCTTTTAAAAATTGGAGTCTTGAAAGTTACAGAGTTTGAAGTGACACTCTTTTAGTACCAAAACAAACTTTAAACCAAAAATACAGTCCAGGGAAAAACTGGGAACTTCATTTTCCTGATCCTTTTACAGTGTATTTTTACAAAATCTAAATCAATTTAACAGATCTTCAATATTAAGTGGCTCATTTTATCACAAAGAATATAATTACAGGAGAGAACGGGAAGGTAGGTTCCTAAGGAGCCGTTTAGAAGAATACAAAGGTACACAGTTAGCCACAGTTGTGATGATAGAAGAATACAAAGGTACACAGTTAGCCACAGTTGTGATGATAGAAGAATACAAAGGTACACAGTTAGCCACAGTTGTGATGATAGAAGAATACAAAGGTACACAGTTAGCCACAGTTGTGATGATAGAAGAATACAAAGGTACACAGTTAGCCACAGTTGTGATGATAGAAGAATACAAAGGGACACAGTTAGCCACAGTTGTGATGATAGAAGAATACAAAGGTACACAGTTAGCCACAGTTGTGATGACGCAGCATCTCAAAAAATGGTTACATTTTAACAAAGTTAGCAAAGACATAATTGACCAGGCATTTTTAAGTAAGTTTTTAATCACATAAATATATCATTATAACCTTGGGGAGATTAACAGATTTTTAACCATTAAGCATTTAACCTTAAATCTCATCTCCAATAAACCCTGTACAACATATTTATACCTTTTGTGACTTAGCTTCCAGCTTTTATGGTTTTGTCTCTATCTAAAATAATTTAATGTTTTTTACGGTCTCACTGATACACAGAAAGTTTACAGCTCAGTAAGACATTTAGCAATATCAATGACCTTGAATGAGAGAACATTTTTGTAAACAAGATCCAGAAAGGGGGCTGGAGTCACTCAAAGAGCTAAACATCTGTAATTATATCTTAACCTTTACCTATTACCCCCCTCTTGATTGAATGATTAAAAAATAAAAACTGTGAGGCAAAATAACGTTAACAATTGCCATTTGCTATAAGAAATTCTCCCTAAAGTGGAGAGGAATTTCGGCAATATCTGTTTTCAGGGCCTTTACCCAGTGTGTCTGGCAGCTTTCCCATAGCTGTATCAGTGGACACCCCCACCCCACCCCTTCTTAGTTTTCTAGATTGTATATCCTATTTTCTCTAGAAATCCCTGAGAGTTTTTGCCCTTAGGGCCGAATTCCATTAGCTGCACATGTGAAAGGCACTCACTCAGGTGAGGGTCCAGTGACCTTGTGTACATCCTCCTTTCCTGGAGGAATATTAGCATTTAATAAACCCAGTTGTGTTTATTTTGAGCAGGCACAGCTGGAGTTATGAAAATGGCAGATGTGCAGCTTAGAAACTTTTAGGCAATATCATCTTAATAATAAAAGGCTGACTCCAGATTCTGCACATAGAATAACTCAATAAATTGATATTACCTGTGTATATGCTGTTAAACCACTGGGCCTTGAAAGTCTCTGAATGAACCTATAGAAAGCATAAGACAGGCTTTATCATTTATGCAGCATGTGGTTGGTTATTGTCACAGTCATCATTGATGTTTACAGCATCTCACAGGATTTGGCTGACTATGATGCCGGAATTATTACTGAGAGATTTTAGACATGGGATCCCTTTCATCCCTTGCATTCTTTTTTGTGTATGAGCATCTCATTAGCTGGTTTTATTATAGGTATCTTTCTGCCTTGAGATAAACAACTGTAGCCTCGTAGGTGTTCTCAAACATACAATGCTTTTTATCTGGGCTGTTTTGATAGTCTCCTTTTTCCTGTCACAGAGTAGGAGGGAGCAGCAGGACAAGGCCTTTGGAGGAACCTGAGACAAACATATTTGGTCTGAAGTGGGCAGGCCAGATCCTTACCTGCAGAGCCAAATTCTCAGTGAGCAAAATCAGCCTGTGACACTTTCTCAATATTATCTACACCTGAAAGGCATATATTTCTCTCTAAGATGAACCCAGTGATCTACACATCCATATCTAATTTTATGAGTGTCTGCAGGGGAGGCCAGATAACCTGAAAAGTTTAGTAAGTTTCCTCCCTCTTAAGAAGATACCAAGTTACAGAATAATATAATGATTCTATAAAACAGGGAGATCTTAGCTCTTTTATGGGTCAAACCTCTAATATATTTTTTCCCTTTTGGCCCTTTTAAACATATAAGAACCTGTCGCCTAGAGGCCATTAAACAGGAAAAAAAAAATCTAAGGAACCTAGAAGTGACAGAAACAAACGGAAAGTATTCAGGCTTGATGGGGTTGAAAGAAAGCAAAGGGGTGACAATCTCAAAGGAAACCGGGTTGGAGACTCAGGAGAAAGGGCCCTGTATAAGTCTCCTGCCAAAGCTGTGCAGCTAAGGGACTCTTTCCCCACAGAAAACCTGGCCACACATCCTTGGCCACTCTGAGGTGGGGCTCTATACTCACCATCTGGCAAGAGTGCTAGGTGTCTGGGGTCTCCCCAGTGGTAAAGAAAGGGCTGTTTGGTGGCTGCTCTCTGCTGGAGTACCTTCTGTAGCCACCATGGCCCTTGCACACACAGTTGTCCTGCCCTGGTTGGAACCTTACCGTACGGGCTCACCCTCAAGACTGTACGGTCCACTCCGTATGGCTGGAGAAGCCCTTGGGGGGACGGGTCAGGAATTAACTAGGTTTGGGCTGTAGGCATGACTGTAAGCCAGAGTTGAGTGTCAGGGATGAGAGGGGTTAGATCAGAGAGATGTGGACCATGAAAAGGAGCAGGAGCCAAGTGAGAATGGGGTGGGGGAGCCTGGGAGCCTCCCAAACTCACTAATACAATATCAGAAAAGAGGTTGGCACCACTCGTGAAGTTTGGGCCACGAGGGCAGAGGAACTGTCCCCAAAAGAAGAGTGAAGGCTCTAGGTCGGCTTCCAATTGCTTTTAAGCCAGTGAATTTAGAGAGTAAGTTGGCTCTCTGTCCCTGAGGGACATCAGGAAAATAGCCATGGCTATTTTTGGTTGTAACTTGATTACATCTGGAATTAACTAAAACTCAAATGGCTGACCATACCTGTGAGGGATTTTATTTTTCTTAATTAAATCATTTGAAGTGTGTGACCACTTTAAATCTGGATCTTTGAAGTGGGAAGACACACCTTTAATCTAGATCTTTTGAGGTGGGAAGATGCAGCTCACCTGGATCTTCTGGACCACACCTTCTGCTGGCAGCCAGAATACAAGACCTAGAAGAAGATAGCTTGCTCTCTCCGCCTGCTTGCTCTCACCTTGCTAGCAAGTCCACTCCTTCACTGGCATTAGTGCCTGTTCTTTGGGATTCTGGCTTAGAATGAAGACCAGCTGAGCCATCCAGCCTTGTGGACTGAACAACATACTGGATTCTTGGACCTTTCATTTATAGGTGACCATTGTTGGATTAGCTGCTTTACAGCCTATAAGCCATTCTAATAAATCCCGTGTGTGTGTGTGTGTGTGTGTGTGTGTGTGTGTGTGTGTGTGTGTGTGTGTGTGTGTGGGGGGATTTATTAGAGAGCGAGAGAAGACAAGAGATTTGTTCTTTTAAGTTCTGTTCCTCTAGAAAACTCTGACAAAATGCAAGGACAAAATGAAAGACACAGAACACTAGCTGAGAGAAGAAGCAAGCCGGACTGTGTGATCACTCACCCAGGCACCCATGGAAATAGATGGAAGACAAGGATGTAAGCAGAAGTTTGCAGCCAGGACTTCCTCAGTGTCTTGACTCTTGGGGAAGGGTTCCTGTCAGCACTCACTCCCATACTAGAGACTAACACAGACAAAAAGTCAAAACCTATTTCTTCCTTTGAGGCCCAGAGGACTTGGTCAGTTTTGGTGTTCAGGAACACAGTGGTTATTCTGAAGCTGTCTGGCCTGGTGTGAGAGCTACAGGGACCTAGAATGTCTCGGGGTCTCCACACCTATAACATTTCACCAAGCTAGAGAGACAAAGAGTGAGGCTTATCCCCTTGAGCAGGAGAAATCTCATTTGGACCTCCAGATGTGTTTACAGAAGACACAGAGAATGCCACTCTATAAGGTCAGGTGGAGACGGCACTCCTGACTCTGGAGACCGGGAGGAGAGGGTTTATAAAGCTGAAACCACAACTACATCACACCAGAGGCAGGCTAGGGGCAGAAATTTTGAAAGTTTCAGTTCAGCTGACTAAAACAATTTGTTTTATGTTGTAAAACAATGGACCTCTTAGAAACTTCAAGTGCAAATGTATGAGAATGCTCTGCCCAGCAGGATGTGGTCCACGGAGTGTGGGGATCAACTGGCAAAGCACAAGATGAGATTAGCTAAAACCCAGACAAAATGGAGTCACTCTGGCAGTCCACAGATCTCCTGAGGAGACTGGACCCACCAGACATTCTGACTGCCAGGAGCCTTAGAAAGCAGAGGCTGTGTTCTTGGGTACGTCTCTGGGGCCACCAGTTATGGCCAGGTCTGAGCTGACCTTGTTCTGAAGGAGGCTGGGAGCCATAGCAGTGGAACGCTGGTCAGGTGTGTTAGCTTCCTATTGAGGGGGTGAGGGGGTATGGTTTGGAGCTGCGCTTCAGCTTTCTGGTGGTACACACCCAGGAGGCCAGAGCAAGGGGGTCAGGAGTTCATAGCCAGCCTGCTCTACACAAGTTAGACAGGAGCAGAGCATCCACCCTGGAGGCACTGTGCCCCAAGGAGCCCCTTCCTGCAGGATTTGGCTATGCCCTGGCTGCTGGGATGGCTAAGAAGATCTTCTGGGTGTGTCTACACATGTACCTCTGCTGCTCACAGAGCTGGCTCCACATCATGCACAGATAACCGTCTAAATTTAAATCCTCTGCATCCTGGTTAGGTAACAAGGACCTGGACTCTCTGCTGCTTCTTTCTAAATTCTGAGTATTTTTCTAAAGATAGTCACAGAAGGTGGAGCATGTGTCTGTCCTCAGTCACCAATCAGTGGACACAATGTTATCTTTTTGCACTACTGAGGAGGAGGTGAGGGCAGCAGGGGCTGCTGAGGTGACAGGGACTTAGCTTCCTAGGCCAATACTGGGAGAAAATCCCAGGCAAGAGCCTGGTGCTGTATTTCTACTTCCTGTATGGCAGGGGGATGATTCTGTGTACAGCTCCTTCTGCAGACTGGATCCACAAGGAGGCCTCTCTCCTCCTTCATCCTGTGGGTCAGGATGGTCTTGAAGTTCCTACCAGCTGAATCTGTAGGTTTGGCCCTGAGCATGAGCACTAGGCTCCTTGCTTTGTGACAGCTGTCTACCCCTTTGGAAAGTGAAGGTTTAGCAAGGCTCCGCTGCAGATGGCCCTGTGCTCCTCAAAGGAACTCTGAAAGAGCAGGCTGAGGCTGGCTCTGTTTAAACACACCCTTGAGGAGCCCACATGGTTGTGTGGGGTACACACCAAAGACCTGCTAGGGGAGTAGGGTGTTTGGGAGCTGAGCCTTTCTGTGGCAGGGCTCAAACTGCAACATGTGACCAGGAAGTGGCCAGCCCATCAACAACTAAAAATAAATGGTTGGGCCTCTGCCAACACTCAGGACAAGCAGGAGTGGGTAGAGGGCTGGAGAGAGGGGGTGGGGTGGTACCCAGCTGGTCCTCAAGTGGTACAGCCGGGTATCTGGGCAGGCAGGGTACTTCCTAGGCCTCTGGTGAGGTGGCACTGTTGTGACATGTGCTCTTCAGGTTTTCATCGATTGATTTGCACTCTGAAAGTTGATGGGGGGCCGGGAGCGGACCCTTGTCTCCACCTGACAAGGAGAGCAGAGGCAGTGGGTCAAGGCAGGACTAGCTCTCAAAGCACAGCCGCATTCTGGGTCCCCTCTGCTATAGGAGGACCCTGACCTCATGTGGCACACTGTGGCTCACCAGCCCTTAGTGCCTGACTGGACATCTGAGAGAAAAGCTGACTGCCTGGATTTCACTCCAGGCCTGCAGAGAGCTTGACCCCAGGGGTCCCTGCCAGAGATAAGACTGAGAAGGATGTATGGAGACCATGGAAAGAAGAGGCTGGCATGAGCTGCCTCTCTCTGCTCAATATGAACACAGACAGGCATGTAG
Source organism: Sigmodon hispidus (assembly GCA_004025045.1). NCBI lineage: Eukaryota > Metazoa > Chordata > Mammalia > Rodentia > Cricetidae > Sigmodon > Sigmodon hispidus. The sequence goes on along the minus strand of PVIH01009675.1, from coordinate 44,434 downwards.
AAGGTTTGAGAAGCAGCCTGCTAACTCTGGCCAGAGTCAGCCAGTTTAGAGGCAGTTGCCGGAACAACTGAAGTACTGATGTCCTCAGGACTTCACGGCTTCCATGTGGGCCCTGGCACCATAGAAGATGGTGCAGCAGAAGCCTGAAGAGACCCTCACCCCACTACAAGCATCTCACCCCCAATGCAGGCCAGCACCCCATTCAGTGCTCTAGGAAACAGAGCCTGTGGGAGAAGCCAGCTGCCCAGTGGGCCCAGCATAGCCTGGAAGTCAGTCACCAGCCCCCAGGGTGCCTCCCACTCACAGCTGCTGGCTCAGTGTCAGTGGGCCTCAGAACCACCTCCTCCACTTCCAACCATGCCACTTTGCTAGGAACAGCACCCAGGCCTGCTGGTCTGCCTTCCCGGTACCTAGCACTAACGGCTGTTCAGTGACTGCTGTCAAATTACAGTACACTTGTTGTGGCTGAGGATTCTCCCAGGCTCTGATGAAAGTCAGGCTTGTGGACCAAACACCTGTGAGTATAAATTGGGGTCAGAGATGGCCTGTGTTTAAAGAAAACTGACAACTATTTCAGCTGTTTCCTCACTGGAAATTCCATCCTAGGGTCCAAGTTACCCTTTCTACAAATCAGCCTGCTTCTTCCTTCAGTATCCCTCCCTATTCGGGAAGAATGCTCAGAGACTTTAAGTAAATTGTTCCAGGAGACACAGCCATAATGTGGTGAAGCCAGATTCAAATCTCCACACTGCTTCACCCCACAAGAATTAATTTTAGGATGCCGCTTTGTGGTGTTGCATCCACAACTCCCCCTAGGCCTTGCCTCTGGGAAGCCTGGCTTGGGTACAGTCCTCAAGCAAGTGGCCTTGGGTTTCTGCACCACGTGACAGGAGAACTCCAGGAATAGCTCATGACAGGCAGTCTGGTGAGGTTTGGTGCCAGCTCCCCATCGTCTGCCAAGGCTCTGTAGATGTTCCAACTCCTCGAGGTGGTACCTGAGCCCAGCTAGGGGGCAGAGACAGCGGCGGGACCCATCTCTGGAATGAAAAGATAGTCCTTTACCCAGATCCTCAGTGCCTGTGCCCCAGAGGGACCAGTTGTCTGTTGACACTCAGGTTCTCTGGTATCTGCTGTTGGGGGTATCAGGGCCTCAGTGCCTTAGTGGTCCCTCTGTGGAATGGACCTGACACTTCCTCCTGAGACTCTTTTATAGCACAACACAAGCCCAGAGAGGAAGATGTGAATTATGACAGGGACTCTGCCTTGCCTCTGCTTGCTTCCAAAGCAGATCCCAGCCTGGCTATGACCTTCAGGGATGACTTCATGTCTAGAGTGAAGCCTGCCACAGTGGTGATCCACAGAGGTGAGCCACAGATAGATGATCAGTTTCTTGGTTCCCATCAGAGAAACATAGGACCACTTAGCACTGTTCTAGCAATTACCTGTCTGTGCAGATTGGGAGAACCGAAGAGTGTTTATTCAGTAGAAACTTTCTTTACCAAAAAAGGAGAAGAATCCTTTGCTGTGTTTTCTCAGGCAGCAGAAGAAGTGATTCTGCAGCCTTGAGTCAAATGGAGAAGGAGGGTGGGCTACAGAGTCTGTGGGGTACTCAGCACAGATTGATGCTCCTGGCCCACCCAGAACCAAGGGTCATCAGTTTCCTGGAGCAAAGCATGTTTGTGGAGAGCATGCTTCTGTGTCCTTAATTATCCTGAGAGCAACACCCCTCCTAGGCAGCAAGGAACCCTGGGTACCAGTGACAGTCACTGCTGCTCATGATACATGATCTAGAAGGAGACACACCAGCTCTGCAGAGTACTATGTGTGTGGCACTCGGTCTGGGAGCTTTGGCCACATCTGTGAGGGGCAGGGACTGAGTGAGAGATATGAATGGTTCTGGGCATGAGTTGAGGACTGAGGGCTGAGTCCCCCAGACACTGCATCTTGGGACCACAAGCAGGGCTGCTTCATTACAATGAGAGTAGTTAAGAGCCTCAAGAACCGCCCTCCAAACCCCCAGAGTGACGCCGCCGTCCTCATGGACAGAGCATTTTTGCATTTTTTTTTTTCAAATAAATACTTGTCATTGATTTTGCATGGCAGGTTGACTGGTTCTCTTGTTGCTTTTCTATAATATATATATACATATATATATATATATATATATATATATGGGGGTTTTTTTCTACAAAGGTCTTTTGAAAGAGCAAAAGAGAAAATTGTAGGTGACTCCCCCCATCCTCCACGCTCTGCTATTAAGATGAGATTGACACTGTATCTTTCATCACTAACAGCTCAGAGTGCCAGCAGAGAGGAGCCAGGCTGCTAGCTAATTACAGGTGCAGGCAGGCTGCTGCCAGAGACTGGGCCCACAGGCTCCATCTCTTGCCGAACAGAGCTCCTGAGACTCTGCAGGTTCCAGCGCATCTCTGGGCCTCATCCAGTCTCTAATTTACTGAGCATTTGCCATGGCTACACTTGGCCTTAGGCTCTATAAGGCTCTATATTAGACTTCTCCTGTCTCTTGACAAGAGTGAAGCCCAGCCCTTTGCCAGACAGTAAGCTGAAAGACGTTACTTCAGAGTCCTTCCCAGGAAAATAAGTGCCATGAAGAACATAGCGGGAACAGGCAACAAGTCTTGGGGTGCCATTCTTACATTCTGGACTTGCAGAGAAAGGTAACAGTTGAACAAAGACCTGAAGGAGATGAGAGGAACCAACGGCCAGTGCAGTGGTCCTGAGGTGGGCGTGGGGGTGCCTGGCTCCTGAAAGGAGCCATCTAAATACTGCAGATGGAGAGAGAAAAGGAGAAGATGGTGGGACGTGGGGTGGGGTGGAAGGGAACCGGAACCATTCCAGGCCCAACAAGCCTCATCTTTCTCATCTATAAAATAGAAACAAAAGACTGGGGGCCAGTGGCACACAGATTGACTGCCACGTACTGGGCGCACGCGTGTGTGGGTGGCGCTCAGCCATCCCTCTGATGACACATTGCACTTAGACTCAGGTCTGCCCTGGCTCTGGGGAAGAATGCTTTGGGTAGTAGATGACCCAGGAGTGCTCCAAAGCCAAGACACAAGCACACGGAAGAGGCGTCGTCTGACAGCCCTGTTTGTGTCCCAGAAGCTCGCCAATTAGAATGGCTTCTACTTGGGATTTTCTTCAGCTCTGTGATGACGGTGGGAAAAGCAGTAGGTATTTGATAGGAAGTACAGTTCTGGTAGTGGATTGTGATTGTGTCTGATACACAGCAGGGCTGAGAGAGTGAGCCTCAACCTCCAGGGAGGCCCTAGAACGCTGCTCTGGATACACAGTGACACAGTGCATGCTGTAAGGCTCAGCTGGGACACACCTAGCAGTTTTTAACCCTAGCCCTAAACAAACGATTGGAGATCATTATTTGTAGATTGCTCTATGCCAACTGACTGAATCAGTTAGGAGCAGGATGACACTGTGTATGTAACAAATTCCCCTTGGAACAACTGGTATGTGTTCTTTGTCTTACTGGCTTGGTCACTAGCCTGGGCTCAGCTAGGAGCTTTGCTAGCCCTGCTTTCTCTTGTGTCTAAAGTTTGGCTTGGATCAGTGCGGGGCTTGAGTGGCGTTCTTTCCAGGACAGTGGCAAAAGCCACTGAGGGTGGCAGAGTCAAGTGACGACGCTGGCTTCTCAGAACTGAGGCTCAGGCTGTATTGTTTCTGCTCACATCCCACTGAGAACATGTCACATGGGAGGAGCCAGGGAGGACCTGTGCTGACCGAAAAGAATGTGCATGAAGAAGACCCAAAGGCCTGCCCTGCTACTGACCTTGGCCTCTGTCATCATCAAGGGTGGTGTACTAGTTATTTTTTGGCTTTTTTTTTAATTATTTTTTGTTACTTAAACTCACCCCCACCTTAGCGATGTGCTCACAATCAGCGTCACCAACAGAGGACCAAGTGTTAAAGTATGTGAACCTATGGAAGGCGTTCTTACTCAGACCACCATAGGTGACCTGCACAGATAGCTGCTCTTGTATGTAACTGAGTTTAACCAGAAGGAAGTTTGTTTCTCTCACTGGGGAGAATCCAGCAGGAGTGTGATTGCTTAGATGTGGCAGGGCCAGTGGGTCAGAGGGGAACACACGAAGGGCTGTTTATTACCCACAGTTCCCGAGAGGAGGGATGTGCGACAGGGGACCTCTGAGAGTGCTGGGGGGTCAGGGGTCAGAGGGACAGAGAGCGCTTGCTTGCACAGGTGGCTCACTGTCACCCTAACGAGAGGGGATAAGGGGCAGGACCAGCAAGCATGGGCTCCAGGCCCAGACCATCCTGCCCCGTGCTGACACTGGCTGCATTGAAGATGAGAAATATGCTTGTATGGAAGCCTTGACACTTGGCCACTGTTCAAAGAGCCTAAACGTTAAAAAGAGACTAAAAAGACGTCTGTCATCCAGCCTGTGATGATGCCTCCACAGCGTGATTAGGCTGCCTGAGAGCATCCAGCCCTGTGTCCATCTTGGCCAAAGATACAGTGAGTTAAGGCCATTAAGTCACCTTCACTTTTCAAACTAGAAGTGACATCCCCCTGCTTCATTAAGGTGCCTTTCTGGGTATTTCCTTCTGTTGACTTCCTTTTCTGTGTCAATCGTGTCTTAGGGTCCTGGTGACCTTGAGTACAGGGTGGTGTGGGCTGCCGTTGTGGACACACCCTCCCTGCATGGCTGTGCCTCCAGTTGCATATCCATGCCTTTGCCCTAGTGGCTGAGCCCCTTAGGGAAGCAGGAATCGAGAGACAAACCCATTAAACACGAATATTCAGTTTGGGGTAGATGCCTCTATTCACTGATGTGTGCATTTGGGAAAAAGGCATGTCTGTCAGGCTCCTTTTAAAACATACCCCAGGTAGGGATGCCTCTTATTCATTTCTGCTTTGGAGAACTATCCTGTTACTGAACCTCTGGAAATGGCTCACAGGCTGACAAGCGAATGAATCTAGCCACACCTAAGCAAGCTCACAACTCCCTATGATTCAAAACCAAGAATTGAGACAGGGTCTTCTTGTGGCGCACTGGCTGACCGAGAGTCCCCCTGCCTCTGCCATCCAAGGGCTAGGATTACAGGTGTATACCACCATTTCTGGCTCGGTTGTGACTTGGACTATAAAAATGTGTTCAAGACATATTGCTAAGGAGAAAAATAGATCTGCTTATGTAAGGCAGAAGAAGACCACTTAGCAAAATTGTATTGCAGTCAGAGGGGGGTGTGAGTATATACAGAAACCCCTGGGAAAGTGACAGTGTTGGTAGCCAGAGAAGTAGCTGAACCTTATCCAGGAATTTTGTCTTCTAAAAGGCACACCAATTTTATATCAGTAGGCACACTTGTCATATATGGTCCTTTGCACTTGACTTCTGAAAGGCTTCAGTGCAGATTGGAAACCCCAGACATCCATCACAGGAGGTTAGTCTGTTGGCCAAACTGTCACAGTCTAGCATGAAATTCCAGAATGAGATACTGCAGTCTGTTTGTACAACAGTAAGCTAATGAGCTGGCTGTATAACATACTACCCCTATAGTTTAATAGCTGGAGCCAGTAGCTAGCTAGGCAGCCCCAGTGTCATGAGTGAGTGAGTATATCAGGATTCAGATGGATAATTTTGGCATCTCAGCCAGGCCCTCACATGTGTGTTGTCAGCTGTAGCTTGGTGGGGCAGCTCTGTGTTCTGAGGTGCCTGGGTTTACTGGCAGGATGGTGCCATTGTGGGCAACTGCGATCACCAGAAAGATCCTGGGTTAGCATACTTCATGACTGTAAGGAAAGAACAGTGTCTTGGGAGCCTACACAAGAATTTCAAGTCCCTTCAGTCAAGGCTTTAACATGCTTCGTTCCCAGTGGGTCTCAGCCTGTGGGTCCCATACCTTTTAGTGACATCAAATGACCGTTTCACAGGGATCACCTCAGACCATCCTGCATATTAGATATTTACATTACTATTCATAACAGTAGCAAGGTTATTTATGAGTAGCAATGGAAATAATTTATGGTTGGGGTCAACACAGCATGAGGAACTGTATTAAAGGGCCGCAGCATTAGGAAGGCTGAGGAGCATTGGCCTGGGCTACAGCTGTGAGCTCCAGTCTAGCCTTGCTGGAGAGAAGTGTGTATAGGTCAAAGCCTGAGCCATTTCTGCGATCAGCCTACCAAATGCCCGGCGATGCATTTTGCTGGGGTGGCTGAGATCACAAGGGTGTCTCTTGAAACACTTCCTGATAATTGTCTTTTCTGTCCCAGGCATGCCTCTGTGGCAGTTAGGGAATTGTCTTGATGGCTTCAATCCAGGCCAGCAGAAGCATTCTGCCTCTATTAAGGGGCTCCTGATGCTGATTGCCACTTACTCTGCTCTCCCGCCCCTCACATTCACTTAGCTGGTTCATTTTCATATGCTCAACACCCCACCACAGCCTGCACCTCTGTGCAATGCACAAATGATCGGACTCCAGTGACTGCCACTCAGCAGCTCTGATTGCAGCTGATGGCCCCTCAGCTTCATGCCCTATTAGCTGTACACATGCCCCCTTTAATGAGAGGCTACCACTTAATTTTAGAAATTTGTGAAAAATATGGAAAAGATGACCAAAAAATAAAAGTTTTAATCATCCAATTGACTGTGGGGTGTGTGTGTGTGTGTGTGTGTGTGTGTGTGTGTGTGTGTGTGTGTGTGAGAGAGAGAGAGAGAGAGAGAGAGAGAGAGAGAGAGAGAGGCCAGTGATTTTGTCAACACAATATGGACAGATGGCCCCTTATGAGGCCCTGGGGTCCAGTCTTCTCTTGCTGTTTGGGGCATTCTCCTTCATGTTTGCATTAGCTCTTTTTTTTTTTTTTTTTAATGTTCTGAAATTAGAAAGTGGGAGTGCAGCTTGATGGGAGTGGTGTGGAGACCACCTGCTTACAGAAACTAAAACAGGGACCCTGCTGTCTGGGGCCCCCACCCAGTGTGAATTTGTCTCAGATTACTCCCGACACTTGTCATGGACAGCAGCAGCGCGTCTCTGTGAGGCCAGGCATTTGATGTCCAGCACTGAGGGAAAAGGAACCCTTAAGCATCCAGGGCACCCTGCTTGTTCCTTACTTTTACCTCTCCTCACAGTGGTTGACCCAGGGCCCTGCCTGCCCCTGTGGAGTTCAAGTGTCTCTACAAGATAAGAGCTCCAGCTGGTTTTCGGGGTCAGAGTCAGGTCCCAGGGGGCTCCAGGGTTGTGACCAAACCCTTGTTTGTTTGGGTTCAGTTGACTCAACTACCTAGGGACCACAGGGGGCAGAGGCTGCTGCCTGATGCAGTTTCTGGAGTCACCAGTGAGATATGATGGAGCTCAGATGGGCGTGCATGGGAGACAGCCTGGACTTTGGATAGTCGCCTGGTAGAACATTCTGTGACTGTCTGCTCCAGGGGATTGGGCTGGACTTGAGGCCCTTAGCTCCTGAAGTGAACCTCTTGTCTGGTGAACACTGCCTCATTTTCTCTGGCTTAATTCCTGAAAACCTGCCATAGCCTGGTACTTTGTACACACTGGGAGTAGGTACGTTTAGTGACAGCCTTGTGCCATGGTGGGATGACAGCAGATATGTGTACTTGAGGTGTCCAGAGTACAGTGTGGAAGGGGAGGGTAAGGGCGAGCAGGATGTTTGAAACGAGGTTCAGACAGGATAGAATACTCGAACAGCCATGTGCTCATGCCTAGTTGGGCAGGGCCTGGGGCCTAGGGTGCTCAGAGTAGCGTTAGGATGAGTGGCTGGAGTAACTTCCAGAAAATAGGGAAGACCTGGATGTGGTGTCCATGTTAGAAATAGGGCTTATGGCTCCAGCTGTGCTTTGTGTTTACCACAGAAGGAAGGATGTAGCTTCACCCCCGCCATCCAGAGTCCCCATCTCATCTGGTCCCATCAGCCCCAGTGGGCTGCTGGCTCCTGTCTTCTTACCTTTCTTGTTCCAGACTTCTCCGCCCCTGGCTCCCGAGTCTCTGTGCCTTAACACCCTATTTTCTCTTTACTCTAGAAAAGTTGATGTGATTTCCTTAACATGATAGACAAAAGTTTAAATTTCCCATCCAGTCTTGTAAGGGATTAGAGCGTCATATCCGCCCCCCCACACACACACCTTCTTCCATCCTCTCTTGTTCTGCCTGAGTCTGAGCACACGGGGTGGGTTGCCATGGAAACGGTGCCCTGAGGCTGGGCTTTGCTCTGAGTCCAGACCTTGTTGAAAGCCTAGTTTGGCCCAAGCAGTGAGATTGCATTTCGGATTATGTATGTCCACCACTCCGAAGCGCTCAGCCAGGCTTTCTCAGTGCGGCCTACAAGAAGGCAACGCTGAGGTAGGTTCACAGGGTGCTCTGTGGAGGGCATCTTCTCATTTAACCCTTTGAGCAGTCTGTCAACAAATAGTCACCCCCGATGCCAGTTGTCACTGGTGGAAAGAAATCTCAAGGAAATGTCAGATCACACACCTAAAAAGCGGCAGTGCCTTTGGAATCTGTGTCTCACACAGGAGCCTCTGTTCCTTCTGCTGCCTTCCAGAAACTTCCAGAAACTGCCGGTCAGTGCGACTTCACAGCGTAGGGCCAATATTCAAAGCATAGAATGTCTCTAGCTGGTCTCCTGACACAAATAATGCTCGTCAAGAAGCCCCTTTAAAAGAAGCATCCTGCATGAGCTGACTTTTTGGAACCCGTTACCTAGGTGGGACACCTTGTTCAACCTTGATGCAAGGGGGAAAGCTTGGTCCCGCCTCAACTGAATGTACCAGGCTTTGACAAAACCCGTGGGAGGCCTTGCCTTTTCGGAGGAGGGGGTGGGGAGATGAGAGGAGGATCTGTATATAAGGTTAATTTTAAATTTTCTTAAAGAAAAAAATTAAAAGAAGCACCCTGTAAACGTGGGTTACCTCAGGGTCATGCTAAGTTACCTGTCCCTGTGACACCCCTACTCGGTTTTATCTGTGAGATATATATTTCCTGAATTTTTAAAAGCCGTTGAGATTGCTTACAGTAAATGTTGCAGTTGGCCTCCAGCCCCACTTGGGATTTTCAAGCATCCTGTTATTCTGTTGCAGACTTCATTCCTTGGTGTGTTGCATCCTGGAAGTTTCTAGTGGTACATGCCTCTCCACCTCCCAGCTGCTGCTAGCTCAGAAGCCAGAGCCACTCCCATTGAGAGGTGTGAGCCAAAAGGATAGCTTTCTGGGGTGATTCTGGCCAGCCACACACTTTTCCCAGAGCCTCACTATTTCATGAAAGGGAAGCCTAGCAGGAGAGGGGCCTGGATGTGCGCAGCACATAGGGATGTGACTGCACACCCCACAGATCCTGCCTCCCTTGTTCTCCAGACTCTCATCCTATAGCACAGCACAAAAGGAGGCTGGTCTTGCTAGACGCCTAGCATGGCAGTTATGACGCTTTTTGTCATGTTGTTTCTCCTTATTTATACAGTGGAGTGTAGGATGTTTTCAAATAAATCCTCTAAATAAGAAATTCTGAGAATGCACCACTCTGAAAATGCGCACCGATAACAGCCTTTTAGTTGGTTACATTATAAAGCATGTTGTAACAGCTTTAAAAAAAAAAAAAAAAAAAAAAAAAAAAAAAAAACTGAGTCGAGATGTGTTTCCATAGCCCATATGCTGAATTCTGGCATCTTTATACCTTTCCCAAGCTGTTGTCAATTAGTAAAGAAATTAATTTCTGCCTTGATCTTTGTTGTAAACTGAAGCTTGTGTTAGGATGTTGTGGGGAGCTGCCCCAGGAAACTGTTTTTCTCCCAGCTAAGGTACCGTGGTCAGTGGTGGTTGGAGAGACCAAAGCAGGTGGTTCTGAGTGCCCCAGGACAGAAACTTGGATCATCAGCAGACAGAGAGGAGGAAATGGCTTTTGTTGAGGGAAACAAATCGTTTTCCAGGCCGACAAGCTGTGGCCTTGGTCTTTCTGCCATCTGCCTGTTTTTCAGCAAGAGAGAGAGAAGCAAGCAGCCTGCCTGCTTGTGTGACATCCTTTGCCCTGGCAAGAAGGATGGCCACACACGGGCACACAATTCTACCAACCCCCTTCTCCAGTCCCATTGACCTGTGATTTTGAGTCATACTCTGCTCTTGGAACCTAACAGGATGTTGGTTGTAGTATTGTTTTAATGTGTCCTCTGATGGCCGGCTGGCATGATTTTTTGTTTGTTTGTTTTGGTGGCAAAAAAATGAATATATGGCACCCCTTGCTTTTGATCTGTTTCTCATTTTAGTGGCTCATATATTGGTGTGTAACCCTTGGTGCCCTCTGCTGTTGAATGTTGCAGAGGTCAGAAGCTACCTCAAACCCTAATAGAAAACTTAGTTGGAAACTGTGACCTCTGATGTTTTGAAAGCTTAGTACTAAGTCATTGCAGAAAGAAGAAAGGACACACAGGATGTGTCCCCGATCCTATAAAGCACTGAGATTAAAGGCTAGAGTCAGAAATCAAAACAGGCACAGAGCCATGTCTGGAGCTGGAAGGCTCCTCCTGGTGTGTAGACAGGCTTTTCTGTCAAAGCACGCTCAGGAGCATTTGATGTGGCTCAGGCAGTCTTACGCCTGTGTCAGGACTTCAGGTCAGATGGCTCAAAGCTGGGGTTATTCTATGACCCATTATTTGGGTCATTTTTATTTATCCTATGGCTCTTTTGTCACACCAGTGTGGCAAAGAAATAAGTTGCCTTAAACAAAAAAAGAGGTGGGGCTTTGGCTGTGACTCAGTGCATATAGAAGGCACTGAGGAGAAGCAAAGGAAGGAGGAAGAATGGATGTAGAGAGAAAGGAGGAGGCATGGAGCACCATCCTCGGTAGCATACAGCTGTAATCCCACTTCTCAAGAGGCTGAAACAGGAGAATCACAGTGACTTCAAGGCCAGGCCAGGCCAGGCAATTAATTGAGACCCTATCTCAAACAGTTAGTGTGTGTTGTTTGTTATATACCTGGGATATAACCCAGTAGTAGAGCACTTGCCTAGAGTATTTGAGGTCCTAGGCTTAATCTCTAGTACCAAAGTTGGGGAATGGTCACCTTTATGGCCATTGAGAACAAACTTCTTGAGCCTTCTGTATTTCGAAATACAGTCTATATTAGCCCACTGAAAATGGATGGTTTCTTTCTGTGTGTTTTAAAAGCATAAGAAGACGTCAGGCAACCTGAGCTCCTTCCTCACACAGTGGAGACCTGCCCAGGCCGTGGATGTCACCCAGCCTTGTGGAGGACAAGAATAGTTTATTTTTAGTTTTAATTTAGTACAGAACATGCAGGACTTGTCTTCATAGGAACCCTGAGGAGGGACGTGACTGTACTGAGCACTTACTGGAGCTGTACACCAGAAAGACCACCTCACATCCATTTCTTGTGAGCATCACAGCATCTATGACGTGGGCCACATAGAGATCTCTAAACTAAGCCCAATCCTCTGTTCCCATTATGCCCTGGTTTTGGTCTCCTTGCTCTTCACGTGAAAGTCCTTAGAGTTTCCATGACTGAGATGGGGGATAGCCCTGACTTCACGGGGTTTAGGGTCTAGCATCTCCTAGGCCTTCTAAAAGTTCTACTGAACTATTAAAACAATAATGTCTTCCATCCTGGACTGCCAGATCGAATATGCATTTCTTTCCAAAGAAATTTGCTGTGCTTTGTGAAGTCTCCCGTAGCCTACCACCACCCCTTTTAAAAGTATTTTACAAAGTCTAAAGTCATGTGTCCTTTTTGGAAGTGAACTTGGTTAATAGTAGAAGTAATAGTATTTTGTGATACTGGGGATGAAGCCTGGGGCCTTACACCTGTGAGGCAAGTGTTCTACCATGAAATATAAGCCCTTGATTAATATATGTTTAAGTATTTATTCTATATGTATGCATGCATGCATGCGTGCATGCATGTGCCTCTGTGTATGTGTGTGTATCACCATGTATGTATATGTATGAGTGTGAATGCAGGTGAATTTGGAGGCCGAAAGAGGTTATCAGTTTCCTCAAAGCTAGAGTTACAGGTGTTATGTGTGCTGCAAACCAAATGTGGGTTTTCTTAAGAACAGTACAGACTTGTGACTGCTGAGCCATCTCTCCAACTCCATCCTTTATTAGCCCTCTTAATTAGCATGTAGCCGTTGTCCATAGTGGTGCAGATTATGGATACAGTGCATAATAATTGGAGCACAGACACTAGTACCTCAGATGAGTATTATTTCTTTGTGTTAGGAACGTACAAGCTTGCCTTGTGTTTTCAAATGCCACACTTAATGAGAGTTTCAAAAGAGTTTGAACTTGGCTTTCTGTACTTGCAAGGTTTCACTCTGTAGACCTGGCTGTCTAGAAACTAACTCTGTAGACCAGCATCACCTTGAACTCAGAGAGATCTGCCTTCCTCTGCCTCCCTGGTGCTGGGAATAAAAGGAATGTGCTACATATGCCCTGATCCAGCTTTCTGTATTCTTATTTTCTCACTTGTGTATTCATGTTTTACCAGTCCTAAGCTTGAACCATGTTAACACTAGTTGAGAATTTCTTCAATCTCATGGAAAATGCAAGTCATCCAGTAATATTTATGAAGGAAAAAGCCATGAAGATCTCTTCCATGACCAATGCAGGCACTTTTCTATCGTGGTCCTGAGAAAAGCTGCTAGGGTGACGGGGGATGCAGACAGGAGCCTTCTCTCTCTTCTGTTTTGAGAACTAAACAAGTGAAGGATACTTCCTGTGTTTGAAATGCAAGCCAGGAGGAGGAGACTGCTGACCAGGGAGAAGGCTGTCCACTAACACGTCCACTAACATGATGCATGAAAGGAAGCAGTGTGAAAGGGTCAAAGGCTGTTGCTATTGGAGTCCTGCTCTGTGCCAGCCAGGCTGGGTACCTTTACTTACAGCTTCACAGACCCACTATGCTGGGAGCAGGAGGGGTGCCACCATGCTCTGTTCCCAGTGACCCCATGACATCTTAGACATTTTCCCATTTACTGGCAGGGAAGTGTGCTGGATAGTTGCATTGTTGTTTTGTCAACCTGACACAAGCTTTGGTCATGTGGGAAGCCCCCTTGAGGTCTTGCCTCCACCAGATTGAACCATAAGGCAAGTCTGTGCAGCGTTTTCTTGATGGTGGTTGGGAAGGTTCAGCCTATTGTAGGTGGTACCACCTCTGGGCAGGTTGTCCAGGGCTGCTTAAGGAAGCAGGCTGAGCGCACTAGTAGGCAGTGCTTCTCCATGGCTCAGTTCTGCCTTGACTTCCCTCTCTGACTTCCCTTCATAGTTGACCATAAACTATAAGATGATAGAAACCATCTTTCTCACGAAATTCCTTTTGAGCATGGTTTTCATAGCAATAGTAGAAAACAGCCAAATACAGGAAGTGACCAGAAGTTCGCGGTTGGCTCCTCTACCTTTTGTTTCATGCTGTCTCGGTGGCATGGGTCTGAGCTACAAGCTTTTCGATTTAGCTTCTCTAACACGGTGAACTACATCTGCAGTTTTCTGTGACAGATTTTTACCTGCGTAGGTTTTGTTTCTGAGATTTTCCCCATGCATCTTTCCTGGCCATCATCTACTAATCATTTTGCTGTGATGTCTAAATGCTCCAGTGGTAACTGTAGCCTGTGAGTTATTCTCAGTCCTGGAAGCCAATGCCCAGGAAGTTCCCTTGGATGAATGTGTCAGAGTGGGGGCAAATTGCGAGGTTGGACATCAAGCTTATGAGATGTCATGATTTTTGGAGTGGGTGCATCCCTGGGACACTCATGAGCCTGTGGCAGTCCTTGGATTTAGAAGTAGGGGCACAGCGAAGTCTCCAGTATGCTCCTCAACACTGATATTCATGGACAAGGGACTTCACTGTCCTTGGGGGTTGAAGCAGTCAAGGCTTCCACAACTACCTCTTCCAGTTCCAATCCACAGTTCTCAGGACCATTCGCTGGCCTAATCTTATGTCCTGCGGGTGCCTGATATTCTTGTGGGATGCCTGGGAATACAGAGTGTAGGGGCAGAAAATGCTTGTCATCTTGACAACCAGATGGTCTCTGGAAGCCAAGACTAGCTAGCTAGAGTATAGTGTTGCCCCAGCCCTATGGACTTCATCAAAATAAAGCCAGACAGGAGGCCTGGGCCTGGGTGAAGTGCACAGACATGACAGCCTGGTAAGGGAAGCCCATGGCACATGGCTCTCTCCATCCCAACTTGTCCAGTTGGGACAAGGCCAAGCCCAGAGCCTGTTTCACCATCAGCCCTTCAATCTGTCTGTGGCGCTGGCTTTGGTGGCAGATGGAGAAGGCCACTTTTCAGAGTCTGATGGGACCCTTTAGAACAGAGGTGAGGGATGAGGAGACACTTTGGTTTATGCAGAAACCGGGCAGAGGACATGTGGGTTTGCAGTCAGGGAAAGGAGGTGGGTCAACTGCAGAGCCCTAGAGGCAGTAAGTGAAGGCACTGTGAAAATGGCTGAATATAAGTAAGGGATTCTGACACCTAGGGATCCCTTTTCTTGCTCCAGGCTTGCCTTTTGGGCATCTGAAGGTGGGAAGGCCTACTAGAATGCCTACATTTTCCATCACATACATACACACACACACACACACACACACACACACACACACACACACAGAGAGAGAGAGAGAGAGAGAGAGAGAGAGAGAGAGAGAGAGAGAGAGAGATTTTCTTTGACTTCTATAAGTAAGGCAAGGTCAAGGTTAGTTTTAGTGGAAAAGCAGCAAAGCCAAGCCTCAGCACAACCACCAAGTCCACAGCCAAGCATCCAACTCCAGAGTGAGCTCTAGGGTAGAGTCTACCAAACACAGGGAGGCCTTACACAGTTGTTTCAGTTAAGTCTGGCCTCTGTCCCATTTCTCTCCCATCTGTCCTGTCATCTCTCCACCTCTCAAGGTGAAGGTCAGTGACCTTGCCACAGTCTACTGCCATGACCTGCCACCAGGACCTCCATCTCCCCTCTCCCATAATACCCTTCCTCACCCTCCTCCCACCAAACAGTCCTCCAGCTCAGTCAGACATCTGAAACCTCTGACACCCAATTACCCTGTCTTCTAGTTCCCATACATGCTCCGGGGCACTTGGCCAGCAGCTTAGAGCCCAGCATTCATCAATGGTAGTCTGTAGTGAATCTCTGTTGTCATTTGCTGTACTTCATTCTAGTGTCCATCTCTGCTCACACACACACACACACACACACACACACACACACACACACACACACACACACACCGCCCTCATAGTGACTCCTAGAAATGTACAGACACTTATATAGAGTATCCCAAGTGACTTCCCTGTCTGCACATCTGCAGACTCTGGAGAGCAAGACCACATGGTAGTGGGCTGTCCCTGCACAAGGTGACTGGCCAGCTCCCTTGTGTGATGTAGCCTCTGGGCTGCACAATCCCAGGTACTGCCCTGTGACTGGAGACTGGGCCACTGGTATGCTTCCACGGCAGATTTTTACTGTTAATAAAGACATTGTTATTGATGGGGTGGAAGAGGAAAAGAAGGGGGAGGAGGAGGAGGAGGAGGAGCCTGGCTAGCGCAGGTGGGTAGTCCCAGCTCCTCAGGAGCTGGGGCAGGAGGATGGAAAGTTTAAAATCACATAGGCAATGGAGTAAATTTTCATTTTGAGAACGAAAGTGAAAAAGTGAGAGGCAGGAGTCTAGTCTGTGGCTAGCGTGTGCAAGGTCCTGAGTTTCTTCCCCAGTGCTGACAATCTCCCAGCTTCTTGCTTCTTCATTCCTGGTTTGGCCTTAAGCTGTGACAGCAGGACCCTGGCTTGGGGGATCAGGCCTGCTCACAGGTTCCTGCCAGCCATAAACTAGAGCTGCATTCTGAGCCTCCCAGGGTCAGTTTTCTCAGCTGCCAAACCTAAGGATCCCTGACATACAGATTTACAAAGGTTACGTAGCTTGGACTCTGAGAAAACTCAATCCTAGACTCCCCAACAGATCTCAGGTGCATCTGTGGAGGTCATCGGGTCTTCCTTCCCATGCTGAGGCTGGTTTTTACCAGATTTTCCTTCTGGGAGAAATTGGACCGAGATGAAGCAATGTGTCTTCCCACTCTGGCATTAACAGGATGGTTGGCTTTCTGGTTATGTCCTGAGCTGGTGAACTTTTTTTGCACATAGGCATAAGGAAAGTAGTTGAGAATCCCAGTGCACAAACCTGACACCAGTGTATGCAATATAGGGTCCCACAGGAAGTATGCCATATAGGGTCCCACAGGAAGTATGCCATATAGGGTCCCACAGGAAGTATGCCATATAGGGTCCCACAGGAAGTATGCCATATAGGGTCCCACAGTGTATGCCATATAGGGTCCCACAGGAAGTATGCCATATAGGGTCCCACAGTGTATGCCATATAGGGTCCCACAGGAAGCCAGAGGACAGAGAAAGCAAAGCAAAGCGAGAGCTCCTACTGTGGTTTCTACAGCAAGGGCTGGACCAGGGAGAGCAGGGTTCAGATGGGCTGGGTAGGGTAACTTCAAGGGTGGGGTTGTCCCTAACTGACCCTGGCCTACAGATGATAGCTGGAAGGAGATTCCAAGTAAGGACCTAACTAGAGTGGTGCTTGTGGGTGTGGTTTCCTGCAGGCTGGTCCATTTTAATGTCCAGCTCACAAAGCAACTGATCACCTCTCCAGTAACAGCCAGTCCTGGAAGGGGCAGGGCCAAGCCCCCCAGGATAAGCAAAGCCTGAAAATACATAAATGATAAATGATAAGCATGGTTGAGCTTGGTATGGTGGTTGCACCTGCGATCCTGGAGGGTGGCTGAAGCTCAGGGCCCAGGCCAGCAGTTCTCCAGGCAGCAGTTCAGGGCCTGCTACTCTGAGAATCTTGTTCCTGGGTGGTTAAGGGAAACACACTGTTGGAGTCTTCTGTCAAGGGGCCATTGCAGCATTCTCCCTACAGTACTCTGAACATCCATCACATACCTGCCCTCTGCCAGGCCTGTGCAGACCCTGAGCAATGGATAGGGGGAACAGTGTGTTCCTTCCTCTTAAGAAAGGTTCTAGAAAATACTGCCTCAAAGAGTTTAATCTCTGGCCTGGATGCCAAGACTAATGGGCTGCCTGATCAGAGGGCGAGATAGGAAAGTGTGGGTGAGCCTCAGAACTCTGGGCATTTTACTTGGAGCGTGCTGACTAGCAGTCCACAGGGCCAGTAGGAGCCTTCAACAGAGTCAAGAATGCTGGGCTGGAATGTGAGGGCTGTGTTCTGAAGGGAAGGGAGCTGTGAGAGCGCAGGATCCCCCACTTTGAAGCTGGTCGAGGAAAGGAGGGGACAGGCACGGGTAGCTTAGAACAAGGAACATATGTGTGCTGTCAAACCTGCCAGTCACGCAGAGGCTGACTTGGGAGACTCGGATCCATAACCAAAGGGTAGGGGAAGGTGGGCTGGATGGAAGCACGAAGCTAAAGCCAGCCTTGTTTGGAAACGGGATGGTTTAGAGGGATTGTAGGATGTGAACCTTGCTGGGCAGAAATAAAATAACACTCAGTGACGGGGTATTCATGAACTCAGCAGGGGAACTGAGCTGAAATCCAGAAGCAGTGTACACACTAAGTATAGTAGTGCAGGCTAAGGAGGATACAGTGGATGGACTGAGTTCAAGTCCAGCCTGGGCATCTGAAGAGCACATTGTCTTTTTAAAAATTGTAAGCTGTGGGGAGGTGTAGGGAGACGGCTCAACAGTTAAGAATACTGGCTAGTCCTGCTGAGGACCTTGATTCTATTCCTAGAACTCACATGGCGGTTCACAGTCATCTGTAACTACAGTTCCAGGGACCTGATGCTCTCTTCTGGCTTCCACTGGCACCAGACACTTACATGGTACACAGACATACATGTAGGCAAACACTCATGTGTCCAGAATTAAATAATAATAATGATAAATTTAAATGTTTAAAACATTTTAAGGGGAATGGGGTTGCTGGGGGGCTGGAGAGACAGCTTCTTGTAGAGGACCTGGGTTCAGTTCCCAGCACCCATGTCAGACAGCTCACAGCTGCCCATGACTGGAGTTCCAGGGGATCTGATGTCTCTAACCTTTTCAGGCACCTGCATTCACATGCACGTATCCCACCAATCTTTAAAATAAATGGGACATTGGGGTGTGGACCCGTAGGAGCTCTCGACATTGAAGACAAATAAATAAAGTCCCGTAACAGGCGGAATTCAAGTGGAACCAGAACGGTAACATGGGAGACTGTGGTGATATAGTGTATATTTAGTAAAATCAACCTGGAATATTGCCACGGGCTACGTCACAATCTAGGAAGTGATAGAAATCTCTCTTGTACCTTCTGCTAGAAGACCGAGAACTGGGTATTGGGACTAAGAGTTGTTGATGGCACTGTATAGAATATTGGATTTATGTAAACACTGCTGAACTGCTTAGCTTCGAGTATGTGATTTCATGTGAATGGAATACCAACCCACATAGGTGAAAGGTGGTATCTCAAGGCTCAAGGCCATGATCTGGAGGTCAAGGGTGTCTAGATAATATCATTATCTAGACTTTCCAGCTATTAAAATCTGTAACTTACTTTTGAATGATTCAACCATCTTCCATTTATAAGTTTTTGCCATGGCTTTTCTTCCTGTTGCTGTGATAAAAGGCTCCAAAAAAAAAAAATCAATTTAAGAAAGAAAGGCGGGCTGCAGAGATGGCTCAGCGGTTAAGAGCATTGACTGTTCTTCCTGAGGACCTGAGTTCGATTCCCAGCATCCACATAGCAGCTAACAACTGTCTGTAATTCCAAGATCTGACACCCTTACATAGTTATACATGCAGACGAAACACTAATTTACATAAAATAAAAATAAATATTTTTAAAAAACGAAAAAGAAAGGCTTTTTCTGTGCTCCCAGTTCCAGTTTCCAGTTTCTTCTGGCGGGTACCACGAGGAAGCAAGAAGCTGAAGCAGTTGGCCGCAAGACATCTGCAGCCAGAAGCTGCGAGCAATGGTCAGATTCGCCAATTGCTTTCTCCATTTTAGTCAAGCAGGACCCCATGTGTAGGGACCATCTCATCCCACCTCAGTGGATGGAACTGAGATAACCCCCCACAGCCACACTAGAGGCCCATCTCCAGAGTGATTCTAGATTCTGTCAAATTGACATTAATTTTAACCATCACATGGGTACAGACAGAAAGTAAAATCAACAACTAATGGATCAAGAATGTAGGAATGTGGATATTTATGAAAACATTCTTCCAAAGTTTTTATACATTTGAACTTTGACATTTGACAGAACAGTTGAGGGAAAGTTGAGTAGGGGCTTGATCGCAAGGCTGGCTTTCCTCAGGGAGCATCAGGTGGGTTCCTCACGCTGCCCCTGTGGAGGACATCTCTTAACATCCTGTATCTCCAAGTCTGGGGTGATAGGATGCCCTCTCGTGAACTCCAAGAGCACTTGCATGCAAATCTGTAATCCCTACACACACACACACACACACACACACACACACACACACACAAGAGAGAGAGGGGGGGCAATTTAAAAAATAAAATATTTGTTGTTAGAAACTGGAGGTGAAGGTGTGGTCTCTCCTCCTCAGCTTGCAGGCACCATCTCACTGTCATGGCAGTCCCTCTGTGTTACATCCACATTTCCTCCTCTTATAAGGACATCAGTCACACCAGGCCACATCATTTTAGCTCGATCACCTTTTAAAGTCCTCATCTGCAAACCTAGGACTTAGAGGTGGGACGTCAGCAAGGGGAGGAAGGGATAATGGAGGCCATATGAAGACCACTGGGAAGATGGCCATACCCTGGTGGTAAATAGTAGACTCAAAGTGCCAAGCATTGCCACTGTTCTGGTTAGAAATGGTTGGTATGGTGGCAATTTCTGTGACACACATTTACCATGAATGTAACACATTTTAAAAGGGGGGGGACATCCTAGAGAGGCATGAGACTTGGAAGCTTCCCTCTGGTGATGGTAAGACTTGTGTCTAGGCACACTGACAGAAAAGCATCTGGAAGGGTAGGGACATCAGTGACAAATAGGAGTCTGCCCATAGCAAAGTCTCTGAGTTTGAGTCTGGACAGCCGGATGTTTGTAGGCTTGGTAGCCTCTCCCCACTTGTGCTATGGAAATAGTGGTTTTGCCCCATAGTTGAAAAGTCCCTTTGAAGAGGTGGCCAAGGTTCTGTGAACAACACTGCCAGCTCCTGGCAACCTGGTGCAGCCACGGCCTCCTCTGCTGGCACCTTCTCTGGAAACTAGTTCACTTAGAGTTTCCAGACTTTCCCCACAGCAAGTGAAGCCCTCCCCAACTGGGGTGAGGTACAGAGACCCTGAGCAGAGGACAAAGGGAAGGTGAGCTGCACAGACGGGTGGCAGATTAGCTAATCCAAAGGGACAGGACGGGCCCTAGCTTTATTGCTGCATTGTTGAGATCCTAGTCAAGCATCCTTGACCATCTTGTTCGAGTTGATGATCTCCTGAGGCTAGAGAGAAGAGACAGAACACACTTGATCAAAGGCCATCAGGGAGGCACAGCTCTAAGGACCAAGGAGCTGGGAATGCAGGAAGATAGCTGAGCCTCATTAAGGCTTACTCTGTGTGTGCCTCCTTCCCATTCCTTCTTCCTTAGAAAACTGACTCAAGGAATGGTGTTGGCTGGTGTTCCTAACTCTGCCCAGGTTTCTGAAGCTCTCCGTGCTTACAGGACCGGAATGGGTGAAGAGGGTTAATGAGGGTGGCACTGAAGCTCCCTTCCTGTCTCTTTCCAGTTGGCCATGGGCAGAGTGAAGGAGAGAGGATGGTGGTATCGGACTTTCACGTTTTTGTCAGAGATGTGCTGCAGCATGTGGACACCATTCAGAAGGACTACCCTGGGGTCCCTGTCTTCCTCCTGGGCCACTCCATGGTAAGCAGGCCACAGAGAGAATTCAAAGCAAGCCCATTTCCCAGAAGGCCGCCTGACTCCCTGCCTGTCTGCCTCTAGCATCTGCCTGGATGGAATGTCCTTTTCACACGCCCTATCTGTGGAGTGCCCTGCACCCCAGCACGTAGGGCTGAACTCTGTCCATTCCTCATGCTCAGGGCTGGAGGGATGGCAGTGTGTGGGAACATCTCATGAAGCAGTCTTGAAAGCAGTTTGAGTCATTTATTTCCCTTTGAGACCTCTGAGCTCCATGTGCCAAGTTTAATCTCAGAGGACACCCCCAGCAGCCCCCAGGCCATTTCTTCCAGCTTTAAAGCTAGCTGGCCAATAGCAGAGGGCTGAGAAGTGCTTAGACTCAGAGGACCACTCTGAGGGTACTCCCTCACTGCCTGACTCTGCCTTTACATTTCTTGCCTGCCTGTTAATGTTGGTGATTGCAAGTCTTGCTGTAATTTCTTCTGGGTTCCAAACAGACAAGACTGCCTCTTCCACCTTCTCCAACTCCTGCTCCATCCACATTCACTCAGTACTGGGGACTTATTCATGGAGCTTGAGTTTTGGAATCATTACTGAACAAACACACACACACACACACATATCCATCTATTACTATAATTGGACTCTCTCCTAAGAAAAGGAAACAGCTCATTTGAAGCTTATCAGAATAGATGAATTGTGGGTCTTCTAGCTTTGGGCTTGAGACTAGAAAGCAATGTGATGTTCCATTTATGTCCCACACACAGGAACCTTCTTTGTATCCGTCTGAAATGTTTGCCCTTTGAGAACCTAGGGAAGAGAAATGTGCAAATAAAAACCCTCCAGAGCCAGGCACGGTGGCTCATTCCTGTAATCTCAGCTGAGGCAGGAGAGTTGTTATGAATCTCTAGCTGCCCTGGGCTATAGAGTATGACTGTCTCAAAAAATAAAGAAAAGAAGGGAGGGAGGAGGGAAGGGAGGAAGGGAGGGAGGAGGGAAGGGAGAGAGGAGGGAAGGGAGGAGGGAGGGAGGAAGGGAGGGAGGAGGGAGGGGGAAGGAGTGGTGTGCCGGCGGATGGAGTCGGCTTCCGGTCCCCGCTTGGGCCCTTGGCCAGCATGGGAACAGGTGAGGGAGTCAGGGCCATGCTGGTGCCACTGTCTTTTTACCTTGTAGGGCGGTGCCATCTCCATCCTCGCGGCTGCAGAGAGGCCATCCGTCTTCTTTGGCTTGGTCCTGATCTCACCTCTGGTTTTTGTCAACCCAGAATCTGCATCAACTTTCAAGGTAAGAGGATGGACATTGCAGTCTGTATGGACTTGGAAGCTTCTGGAACATGGTGCATCCCTTTACAGTTGGAATCTGTGTCAAAGGGTCCACTGCCGTTCCTTAACTTCAGACACTACTGTGTGAGGGTTTGACGTCAGTCACCAGGGCTTAAGTTGCAGTCAGGTGTGTCTTTCCCCTAAACACAAAAGAAAAGGCTTCCTGTTTGTGCATGTTGTACTGGTCATAGTTAAGGAGAGGAAAGGTCATGGGCGTTCTAGAACTAGCAAAGTCACGTTTGCTGACAAGTCCCATGCAAGTGTAAGTTTCTGTTACCAAACGTTTGCTGACCTCAGCAGAAACCGAACTGGGGTGGAGGAGCAGCGAGGATCCTGTTTCCTGTTCCCCCCGCTGCTCCGTCGCATCCCTGAGCTCTCCCCAGCCTCCACCCTCATGGATGGAGGGATGCACCATCTTGGATTGTGGTTATAATGTGTGTATGATCACTGTTTGCTCTTTTTACCAGACCTTGATCAAGGTGAGCAAGGCAGTAAAGCACCTAGATCTGAATCTACCCCCACCCCAAGAAAGGAGCCAAAGCCAATAGCCCTGCGGGACTTTTGATGTGGCCTTAGTGCAGATCTGTCCTTTGGCATGTGAACCTCAAAGAGAGGAGAGCACCCAAGGGGTTCCCAGCCTTGGTAGAGGCTGCTGTGGCCTGAGCCAGCTGTCGGGTGCTTGGAGGAGAGTGAAGATGAGGTGATGGGTTCCAGGTGCTCTGGACAGCCCATACCCTCAGCACCAAGCGATGGTGGGGGAGGTATTTAAACCAGTGGGGTTGGTTCCAGGTGCTCTGGACAGCCTATGCCCTCAGCACCAAGCGATGGTGGGGGAGGTATTTAAACCAGTGGGGTTGGTTCCAGGTGCTCTGGACAGCCTATGCCCTCAGCACCAAGCGATGATGGGGGAGGTATTTAAACCAGTGGGGTTGGTTTCTTGTTCCCCTGTCTCTTGGGGCCCACTCAGTGGATCCTGGCACTTGTCTCTGCTCCCAGGCAGCATGTAAGGCACTAAGTACAGTGGCCTCATGGAAGGTGCAAAGGCTGTGGCCTTCTCCACATCTGCCATGGTGACTGTCTAATGTCAAAACCCTCACACAATAGTCTGAGGCAAGGCCAAGTTAGGTCAAGGTGCTTTTGGTAAAGATAGACGTTAGAAAGGACAGCTCTACCATGTCCTCACGGCTTCAGTCTAAAGACCTGTGGCCAGGGCATTGGGGATCCACCAACTGTGTCAGGAGTTGCCCAGTGGGAGTTGTCTGTTGACCACACAGTCCCAGAGGGAACAGGCAAGACCAGTGTGCTGGGGGTGAAGACTGAGGCTTTGGAAGGGATGGCTTAGCCAGGATTAGCTGTGGATGTGAGCCCCAGTGGGGCTGCCCCTCGCAGAGAAGACAATGGATGTTTTGCCCTTATAGACAATCCACAGAGCCTTTTAGGTAAAGTACATCACAACAGATGTGCCACCAAGGTTTCCCCCAGGATCCCCTGGGGTGCCATCGAGGACCAGCAGTGGCCCACTTCTGAGCTGCTGACCTTTCCGGCTTGTACTAATAGATCACCTTGTCAAATCAGGAGCCGGGGTCTCTAGGGGAGAGACAAGTCTCCTCTGATTAACCAAGACAAATTAGATTTCCCTTGGCTGGCCGAGGGCCAGCCCCATTCCTGTCTGTTGCTTGTTGCTGCCTCAGGCTTCAGCCTGTATTGTCTTTGACTGTCAGAGGCAAAGTGTGATTCCTCAGTTCACCTGCTGGGGGCAGTGTGGCTGATTTCTACACATAGCCTTGTCCTCTGACAGGCTCCATGAGAAAGGATCACATCTTTATATTTTTCCCAGTGTAATTTTAAATGGTGAAGAATAATTCAGAGTTCAAATGCCAAAGGATGGAAAAGAGTTTGGAGAAAAGCCTGCCCCAGGGAATGGGTCAGCAGTCACACTGTCAGAGCCTGCTGACCGGATACGGCTTGTTCCACATATCTTGGGGAATATTATTACATGTTCCTTTGGTTGGCCTGCCCATTCTTTGAGGGGTTTGGTTTGGTTTTGTCATTTTATACCTTGGTGGTCTTTCCCCATCAAAATCCAAACAAGGTCTCCCACAGGGACAGATCCTGGCTTAGAGCTCCCTGAAAAGCAAACATCAACCCGTTTCCAGTCGCTTGTTCCTCATGGATAGACTGGCTGCTTCTGCCTTGTTCCTTCCTGTGCTGTGGGAAATGAAGTGGAGGTAGGGTTCCCAGGAAGGGATTCATAGGGGTGGAGGAGGTGGGGATTCAGAGTTGAAGGATGGGGTATGGAGGTGAAGGGGAGCTTCCCATGATGTTCTATGCATGGTCCCAGAGTCGCATGGGTCCCTGAGCTCATTTAATGGCACTGGCATACAGGCTGGTAGTGGGCACTGTCCTCCAGTGCAAGAATGTGGAACCCATACAGTGGAACCCAAAAACCATGTGTCCTCAGACTGCTCTTCGGCCGGTAGCCTAATCTCAGCTGGTTCCCCAGATAGTACATCAGTCTTCATATGCATGGGGTATGCGAAGTTGACCAGCTTCACCCCTGGGATGGGAGAATGCCCAGTCACCACCATCTGCTTTTCACATGGAGGCTGTTCGGACAAGCTGGGATATATTTAGCCTGAGGAAGAGGCTGAGGACAAAGACAGCAGGGCCCAGCACTCTCTGCTGAGGAAGCCGTTTCACAGGGAAGGGCGGCAGCAGAAATTTAGAGACAGACAAAAATTGCAGAGAACAAGTTTCAGCTGTTGCTAACCCCCACCCTGCTGTTCCCAACAGTCTCATGTGTCTTGTAGAATCCCTTCTTTCCTTATGAGCCTCAAGGAAGGTAAAACTCCTAGGCAGAGCTGCGCTGGGCTGGGGCTGCCACCACTGTCATCAGTGGGAACCATCTCCCTGCCTGAGACCCTTGGAATCCCCAGCAGGGTTTTGCAGTGCCCCATTTCTGGCTCTCTGGAGAGGGGCTATCCCCAGGAGATCTGTCTCCCAGAGAGCACCATTTCTTCCACACCACCTTCAAGGGCAAGAAATGGCTCCTGGTTTACAGGTGAGGAAGTGAGGCCATTGTCTTCCTCCAGCTTGATTATTGCTGAGCCCGGGACCCCCTTTCACCCTAGAGCATGACCGAGGTCATCTTCCTGTGACTGGATTCTACTTCCCATCTGAACATGCCAAAGCCTGTTTTTGTCACTGGACTCCAGTGGACTAGAAAAAATGTGAATGGGGGAGGGGAAGTTGCTGCAAGTGAGTAGCTTACGAGGGCCAGTGGGGGCAGCCACCACAAGCTCTAGGTGTGGCCCCCTCAGTCCCATGGGCACTTGCTCTCTGAAAACTGGGGGCTCAGATTTCCAGACCCGTGTCTTGAAAGCAAGTTCTCTACCCCAAAATCATCAGAGCATGCCCCGAGTCAGTGGAAAAGCACAAGACCTTTATATTTCTATTGCCCGACTGCAAAGAGATGCATTCCTGCCCAGAGCAATCTGAAGTAACCCTAGAGAGCTTTGCCAGATCACAGATGTGCCATCCCGTGGCCTCCTGAATGCAGGACAGCTTTAGGGAACCTCGTCAGAATGAAGAGGCGGTAATTACCTCTCTCAGCAAGTTCTTCACAGGCAGAAGCTTAAAAATGATCACAGGAGCTGTTAAGACCTTTTGGATCAATAAAGGCATTTATGCATGTCTCTGCTATTTACAGTGATGAGCACTGCAGTTGATTCAGAACTGTCCCCTAGGGTATGACAGGGACTCAGGACATCCCCCCTCCTCCAGGCCTTGCTCCTCAAGAGAGCAGCCTCAGTCACAGGAGCAGTGTTCCTGTTTATAGGGACGACATCATGGGTTGCAGAACTGCAGCCACAGAGCTAGTCATGAGAGTGCATGCCTGCCGTCTCAGTTCTTCAAAAGAGGAGACAGAGGGTGATGAGTTCAAGGCTAGGCAGAGCTATCATGTGAGCTCCTGTCTCAAAAGAGAACACAGATTGCAGGTCACACACTTCTCCAGAGTCTCCACTGGGGAACTGTTCGCTTCTCATTCAAATGACCATCAGGGACCAAGGGACAAGCTCTGCAGGGGTGGGGTCAGTCTTGAGAAACACCCAGGAATCCTTAAGCTGGGCTTTACAATCCCCATGGAACAAATAAGAAACAGGTTATCACGTGTTCCAGACATCTCTCCTGGGAATTTACCCAAAGGAATCCAAGTTGGCTTATCACAGAGACATCTATCTGCACAGCTGGGTTCACCACTGCAGTAGTCAGTAGCCAAGATACAGAACCAGCCTTGATGCCCATTAGCTAGACTATCTAAAGAAAATGTGGCTCTTCCTGTAAGCGGTCTGAGGTGACCTGCGAAGATGGTTCGTTACTCTCTTGACCCGGAAAACCCTACAAAATCATGCAAATCAAGAGGATCAAATCTTCGGGTTCACTTTAAGAACACCCATGAAACTGCCCAGGCCATCAAGGGTATGCATATCCGAAAAGCCACCAAATATCTGAAAGATGTCACTTTAAAGAAGCAATGTGTGCCATTCTGACGGTATAATGGTGGAGCTGGTAGGTTCGCCCAGGCTAAACAATGGGGCTGGACACAGGGTCGGTGGCCAAAAAAGAGTGTGGAATTTTTGCTGCACATGCTTAAAAATGCAGAGAGTAATGCTGAACTTAAGGGTTTAGATGGGGATTCTCTAGTCATTGAACACATCCAGGTGAACAAAGCACCCAAGGTGCGCAGGCGGACTTACAGAGCTCATGGCCGGATTAACCCCTACATGAGCTCCCCCACCACAGTGAGATGATCCTCACTGAAAAGGAACAGATTGTTCCAAAGCCAGAAGAGGAGGCTGCACAGAAGAAGAAGATATCCCAGAAGAAACTGAAGAAACAAAAGCTTATGGCACAGGAATAAATGCAGCATAAAATAAATGCAGATAAAAGTAAAAAAAAGAAAAGAAAGAAAAAAAAAGAAAATGTGATGTGTTCACACACAGAGATTTACTAGGCCACAAAGAACAAAATTATGTCACTCACAGGAAAGTGGATGGACCTGGATGGAAATCATTATGTAAAATGAAATAAACTAGACCCAGAAAGACAAATATCACATTTCCTCTCGTATATGAGACCTGCATATCTCTCTCTCTCTCTCTCTCTCACACACACACACACACACACACACACACACAGCCACACATACGCATACTCACACACATATGTAACACACATGTACATGCAACATAAACACAAATACACATACACGAATGCACATGTGCATGCACACATACACACATGTAAGCATGTAGCACCCTTACACATGTGTATGCAGACACATATAATGTAACAGTAGAAAGGGCGCTGTTGGGGGAAAGGATTGGGCTCTGCAAGGGGGGACAGGAAAGAAAAACAGGGCAAATGGGCAAAATGCATGATCACCCTAAATGAAATGTCTGCAAAACCCAACAGGGTGTATAGTGACTGTGTGTTAATATATACTAGTAAGAATTGTTGAAGAGGTTTCTCCAGGATCCAGTCCCAGAGTTTACACTCACATTGGCCACGTTGGGTCCAGTTTGCCTGTTGGGCCTGAGGGAAGGGGGAGGGGGCAGCTCATAGTGTCCTTCCTCTTCCTGAGCTGGGCCCACAGTTTTCTCCATGCCTACAGGGCTCCTTGAAGAGCGTGATGAGCCCTATTGAAAAGGCTACTGAAGTGACGATGGCCTGGATACCATATGCATTCCACCTGTGGGTGAGCACGACCCCACACTCCATCTTCTGGGGGAATCAGGAGTGCGGCCAAGGCTGGGGGATATGATCACAGCTGCTTATAGGATGCCTTGACCCCTGGCTCCCCGGTTGTGGGATCTGTTGTGGTGGCTCTTCTTTCCCTATGCCTCCTTGTCATTTGACCGCTGCCTGCTGCTTAGCCCTCCTGCCTTTCACCCAGTCAGCCCCTTCCACCTCCCATCCTCCATTCCTGCCTCCTGCAGTCATCCCTTGCCGAAAGAATGATGGGAAAGGGTCTCTTGCTGCCCTGTGTCTCAGGAACGGTCCTGTGCCTGTCCTTCTTGATGGAATCAGCTACTACAGTACCTACATCCCTTTAGCATGCCGTAGTTGTAGTCCACAGGCCTCCTCCCTTCTGAATGGGTCCAGTTAGAAACGTTCCTTAGAGTTTACTGTGCAGGGTTAGCAAGTTGGTGCCTGAGCCAGGCAAGCATCAGAGCCTGCCCAGCACAAGGGGTTAGACTATGACTCCTGCTCTGTCACTGAGGTCAGTGAGGAGATTCAGGTGGGATGTGCTGGGCCCTGACTGGGGCAGGGGGTCAGAGTTTTTGGGGAGGCCTGGGTATCTGTGGACAATGGTCCTAAGACATCATTGCCCTTCATTTCTTCTCCTGTTGCTGTGATAAAATGACCTAACAAAAGCAACCTAAGGGAAGGGGTTTGCTTGACTTGGTTCCACGTTGCGGTCCATTATGGGGGGAAAGCTCAGAAGCAGGCAGTGTCGAGAGAAACTTGCTTGCCAGTGCTCGCTTGTGCTCAGCTCCCTCTCTCCATTTTATGTAGTCTCTGGATCCTAGAAAGGGAATGGCCCCACCCACAGTAGACAGGTCTTCCCTTCTCCATCATAACAACCAAGACCATCCCTATCAGACACACCTAGGGGCCCATCACATTACCACACATGTGAAAACCCCCCTTTTTATAGTTTTTCCTTTCCTGCTTGTCCAGGAATGGGACATCTGCTCTGGGCATCATCATTCTCTCTCCAGAGTTGGCTTGTACCCAGATCTCCCACAGCCACCAATATACTGAGACACTTCTGTTCTCTGGGTGGCATCCCGTGGGGCAGACCCTTACAAAAAGCTTCATCCCTGCAGGCTATGGCCCTCATCCATGTCTGTGAGTGGGCAGCCAGTCCTGTTGCTAGGACACCAGCATCTTCATCTACACGGCCAGCACTGGACATTCATTGTTAGGAGCTGGCGTTTAAGCAGTACATTCCCCCATCCTGAGGGCTAGCGCAGTAACTCCAGGGGGACGGAACAACTGTGTTTGAACGGCCACTATGGCACCACCTCCACCATGCGGGGCTGAGCATGTTCCCACCACATTTCCCCACTGGGCTTCAGGCTGCTGGGAAAGAAAGTGGTCACCGCCAGGACACAGTTCTGTATTGGGAAGGGAGGTGAGGCCACAGCCCACTGTTGTGAGGGGACAGCCTACTTTAAAGCAACACATTTCGGGAAGTAGTGACCTCTCCCTCAACCCCTCAGTTTTCCTTGGAAGCTTCCTGCAGCTGCCCAATGTTCCTCATTAATGGAGGAAGAAGACCACTGAGTGGCAAGAGGAGAAAGGAGTTCTTTTTACTGTGATTCTCTCCTTGCAGACGATTCCCTGGCTCTAGGCCCTTCTCCGCAGTCCCCTGCAGAACTAGAAATGGCTTCAGCCATCTAGTCCTTGTTTCTGTCTTGAACCTCAGTGTCTGCTTGAGAGCCTGGGGTGGAGGCCTCAGCACCTCAAGGCATTAGCGTTTGGGAAGGGTCTGCAGCAGGTAGATGTGTCTCTGTGCAATGAGCAATCCTGAACAGGGCCAGCACTTCTGTACCCAGGGCTACATGGAATCGGGTGACATGGAGGCAAGAGAAAAGTCTGGTGGTGGATCTGTCAAAAGAGAAAAGGCCCTGTGTGGTCTTCCTTTGCTGCAGGGCCAGTGCTGAGGCAGTCTCTGTCCTTCTGTTTTGCTGTTCCTCCTAACTGGTCCTCTCTCACTGGCTCCCTTGAATGCGGCAAAGAGCACTAACCTGTACCATAAACAGTCAACCAGGGCAGCCACAAATGCTCCCTGCAGTGACATAGTAGACAATCAAGCAATCTATCAATTGACCCACCCATTCTGCAGGAAGGATTTTGCGGTGGGTGGCCAGCTGTTCCTGACTTGTGGCTGTGGCACTGAGGATGGGCAAAAAGTCATTTGGATCAAGCAGAAGGGGATAGTGCCTGGGATAGTGGCATAAGCACACCCGTCTTCCTGTTACCTGTGACCTTGCCACAACCTCTGAGAGGGAGGGATAGAACCCTCCCATGGGTTCAGGGAGCTGGGAAGAGGTGCTGGAGAGCAGCAGAGTGTTTGGAAGTCAGTTCCATGAGACTTTATGATAGTGTGAAGATTTCCCATAGCAACACTGCTACTGTGCTCCAGTGCTCAAGGAGACTGTGGAGACACACCCCCTTTGCTGCAGTCTGAGTCGGGTGAAGGCCACAGCCTCCTTGCACTTCCTGGCTGCTTTCCCTTCACCCTTAGATCTTGGAACTGTTGAAAGCACAGCCCCCAACTCCAGAACTCCGGCTCCTGAGAAAGTCCCTGCTTCTTGCATTTTACAGACGTTTCCTCCAAGCGTTTGTCACCATTTCCAGATTCTGAGCCCTTCCCTTTCAGGATAAGAGCTGAGCTACTGCACAAATCCCAGCTCGCGTGTTCTCTCTCTCTCTCTCTCTCTCTCTCTCTCTCTCTCTCACACACACACACACACACACACACACACACACACACACTCATACACAGCTCTTTCACCCCAGGTGGCTTCACATAGGGAAACCTGTTAACACCCCACCCAGAGTGTTCAGATAGAGTCCTCTGTGTCTACCCTGGACTTTGCAGCATTGGCCCAGGGCTCTCACACCCTGACACAGTGGTAGCAGCAGGGATCAACACCAGTAAGCTTTGTTTGCCCGGACACCAACGTGCAATGAGCTAAGATATTCTCAGAGGTAGGAGTTGTGGGCAGTACTCTCTAGAGACAGGCAAGATGGTGATAAGGTGTTCAACGTACATTTCAACACTAGGGGCAAAGCAGGCCTTACTCTGCCTGCTCCTTGGTGGCTTACTATGAGTACAGAGGAGGCAGGTTGGCTGAAAGAGCCTGGGGGAGACCTGGCTACAACATCCTTCGAAGAACATCAGTGGCTGCTGTGGTCATCAGAAAGAAGAACGAGAGTTCTCAGGTGCTATCATGGAGAGAGTCAGGCAGAGAAAAGGAGGAACAGGGCAAGACACGTGACAAAGAGAACAGATGTGTCCTCACTCAGCCCTGCTGACCACAGGGAGGCCAGGCCTCCACTGTCCCGATATCCCAAGGTCCCAGTAATTATTTTTTTTTAGAAATGGTGGATGACGGGGCTGGAGAGGTGGCTCAGAGTTTGAGAGCACTGGCTGTTCTTCCAAAGGTCCTGAGTTCAATACCCAGCAACCACATGATGGCTCACAACCATCTATGATGACATCTGGTGTCTGCTTCTGACATGCAGGCATATGTGCAGGTAGAACACTGTATATATAATATATAAATTTTAAAAAGTGCTGGATGATGTTTAAGCTCTACTCACAGGACCTAGTAAAGCTCAAAGGCAGGGCCACCTAGCACTGAGGCTCCCCATGCCACGAACAATTCACACACCATCAAGAGACCAACCTGCGTGTCAAGCGCCCTCCACACTTCCTAAGAACTCATCCTCTGCCAGCTCCCGTGGTTCTAATTTCAGCATTTCACAGCTCACTTTTGAAATAGCTTCTTCGCCCCAAGTGTCTGCACTCATTGCAGACGTGAAATTAAACAGTCTTTCTCAGAAGGCAGACATGCAGGATCAGGTCTTCTGCCTTCCTAGGAATATGTGAGACCCGAGTCAGGCTTATCGGGTTCACAGGGCATGTATAGAATGCCAGGCTTTATCACACAGTGTTATTAACCATCCCTGTGGTCTATTTAGGGGAATGGCAGAGTCTCTATTGGCAGCTGTGCCAACAGAGCTCAGCATTGAGGTCCCAGGCTGTGTTCCTGGCTTATGGAATGAGAACCAGACAGGGAGCTAGCTCCTTCACTCTGCTCCAGGACTTCCTGTTCAGGCTGCTGGTGGTTTGTTTTCCATGCGGTAGAACATAACATGGGGATGATTCTCTCTGATCCAAGCTGCCCCACTTCCTTGGCTTGCTGACAACTGATGCAATGGTTCTGACTCTGCTGCGTTGTTTTTGCTGCCTTGAGGAAGGGGTGCATCCAAGGGCGCAGCCTCATCGGAGGCTCTCAAAAGTAACTGAACAATTACATCTGATGTGTGGTTGTCTCTGCGCAGAATCCAGAGCAAAACAGCAGACCCAGTGGTTGCACCGTCAGGAGAGCAGCCCTGGGATGAGGACCCTGCATCAGGAGCAGCATCCCTGCATCCTGAGCATCAGGGCCACCGCACTCCGCTTGGATTCGCCTCCTTGCCCAGGTGGTGGTACCCTAACCCTCTAGCTTGGACTGTTTGCACTTATGACTCTCATTTTGCCTCCCTTCTCAGGTCCTTGCTGCCAAAGTGCTCAACCTTGTCCTGCCAAACATGTCCTTGGGGCGCATCAACTCCAGCGTGCTGTCTCGGAACAAGTCAGAGGTGGGTGTGGGTGGACATAGGGGTGTTGGGAACCATAGGCAGGTGAAGGCAGGGCCAGTGAGATCTGACCTTGGCTCTCTCTTCGTCACTACCACATGGAAAACAACTAAGCAAATTGGTTCTGCCTCAGTTTCCTTTCCTGCCTGATGAGCTTGAATTCTAGATGCTCCCAAAGACCCTGGGCCCCTACCCCAGGGTGGGAACTCTGACAACCCAGTGCCCTAGCCTGCTTTTCTGGGCAGTCAGATTCTGGCTTCCTGGTCAGTTTCCACCCTGGGACACATGCAGGGCTGGGGACAGAGAATGTCCTTATCACGCAGGAGGGTGGAGCTGTGGGGCCTGCTGTGTAAGAGACAGGGAAGAGGATGGGGTGTTGTTCAGTGTGGAGAGCTTGTCTACCTGCAAGAAACCCTGGGTTCTATCCTCAGTTCAAGGGGGAAGTCCAGGCTGGGGCACTCCAGGAAGCGGGGGAGGGGGCTCAGATTCACGAAACTTTCCACATTCCTTCCAGCTTTTAATACAGCTTTAGTCTAACATCTGTTGACCGTCAAGCCCACGCTCTGGGGCCAAATCTAACTGCCAGGGAATGGGGAAGGCAGGTGGCCTGTGTGGCCCTAAATGTTTGGACAAAGACCCAGAAAGGCTGATCTGAAAACTTGTTCGTTTGCTTTGCTAGTCCATTGAGCCCACTCTGGGTGCCTCTGCTCTGTGGTAGTGACTGCTGTGTGAAGGGGGTTCCATGGGAGGCAGGGACTCCTTGACCTGCATCTCAAATAATAGATCCAGCTTGGATGGGTGCTGGTGGTGAGCCCAATCAAAGAGAAAGGGGGAGGGGGGCTTTCCCCTTGGAAATCTGCACCAGACAGCCAGCTTGTCTATCTTTCTACACAAAAGGAAAAAAGAAAAAAGGAAAATGAAATCATTCTATCCCCTCTCTTGAAAAACAGCAAATCATTTCTGAGGTCTTATGGCGAATGAAGGGTACTGTGAAGACCGTTCTCAGGTTCCATAACTCCCAACTGCCACCTGCATCCTTTGGGCCAGCTACAGAGTTTAAGATGTCTCCCTACAGGGGACGGAGGACTGTGAGTGCTGGGCAGCCTGAAGATGTCAGCCTTGTAGTGGCTGGAGCCACCCCATTCCTCAGTAGAGTGTCTGTTTCCTGCTGTCTTTGAACCTGTGCTGCGCGTTAAAAATAGCTACTCCACCCACCCTAGGGAAATGGCAAGAACAGGCACCATCCAGCAGCATACGGTGGGAGTCTCAAGGCTCATCTGTAGAGGGCACATTGCCCATGGTACCCTACAGCTAGGAAAAAAAAACCCAAAACACCAAACACCAATGCTCCCCTAACCAGCCAATGCAGGACAGTGGAGGGCTCTCCCTTTACATCCAGCACTGGGGGCTAGCACAGGAGGAAAGGCCAGAAGGTGGGGATGGGGGAAGCAGGCGGCTCCCTAGGCTGCATGACAACGGTGTTTACTTGGGTTTAATGTGGTACAGTCCTCTAGTCTGCCCAACACTGTTAGTGCCACTGTACAGTGGCCAGCCCTGAGTCTTGTACATGTTCTCGGTGGAGCTTCCTGAAGCTATAATCTTATTTTCACACCTTTTGGACACCATAGCCCCTCTGTCCCCTTGTAACTTTGGAAGTTTTGGAAAACTGAGTCAAAAAAAAAAAAAAACAATCACTCACCCAACAGCACTGCTAGTGAAGTCAGGATTGAGCCAGGTGCACTTGACCCTAACACATTGGGAACAAAAACATAGCTGTCCACACACACACACACACACACACACACACACACACACACACACACACACACACGAGGGGGGGTGGCGCTAGAGAGACAGAGCTCTCTTATTACAATCACTGTGAGCAGCATACAGCTATGGCAGATATAGTCATTTCATGTGTCCATCACCCTGCTTCCCACAGCAGGAAGGGAGATATGCAGCCAGCTGTTGTCTGTATCTAGCCAGTCACTCCCTGCCCATGCGCAGTCCCTTTCTTAGCCCTGACAACCATGAATATTTCCAAAATGCTAGTGGGGCTGACTCTTGGTGGACATGCCTGAAGTCCTCCACCGTTAGAGCGTGAGAGAGGAAAAAGTAAACGATGACCAGACCAAAGGATTTGGAGCCTCCCTGGATTTCCCTGAATGGCACATGCACCTCCTCCCTCCAGTCCTAGCCATAGTTCTACCTGGGATCTGCCTTTCCTTAACAATGCTGGTGTTCCTTTCCCCAGAAGGTGCCATTGTGTGAACAATGTCTGTGTGACCAGGAAGTGGAAACAAAGCCAAGGTCAGGAAATGGCTGGGGCTATGAAGCAGCTAAAGCCAGGAGTGGACTCCTCTGGGACTGAGAATGTTGGAACACTCCAGGGAGCAGGATGAGACCTATGGAAGGACATTAATCAGTAGTGGACTTTGTACGGCAGGTGGGCTAGAGACCGCAAGGCCATCATCCCCAGATCCTAGAGGAGACCAGCTAGCATAGATGAAGCAGGAGCATATTTAGTAGGGTAGGCAGTTGCTGGCTTCTCTCTCTGCCCTCTCGGAGTTAAAACACCCTTTCTGTTGCTGAACACCACCTTGTCTTAGTGGCTTCTTTCACTCCTTAGAGAATAGAGCAAATCCTTGACCCAAAGCACATAGCCGGTTCCTTTACTTGCTTCTTATTGGCCAGGGTACAGTCACATGACCACAGCTGCAAGGGAGGCTGGGGTGTGTACTCTTTATCTGGGAGGTTATGTACTCTGCCCAGTACTAAGGGCTGTGTAAGGAGAACAGGAGCTGAGGTACTAACACAACTGGGCCCTAGAGCTCTTAGTGCCTTAGTTTCCTGTAAACTAAACCCTAATTGGTTTTAATAATTAAAAACCTAGAGTCATATACTGGAGTAAATGCTGAAAGATCAGAGAGATGAAGGAGCCAGCCACTAGAGAGACTTGATAGCACTGAATCCTCGGACCAAAAGAAGAGATCCTCTCTCTACAAATCCTCAGATGGAATGGGCTGAGATCCTATCTCCACCCACCTTATATTCCTGTCTCCACCTCCCTAGTGCTGGGATTAAAGGTGTGAGCCACCATCACTGCCTGGCTCTGTTTCTCTTTTAGACATATTCAATCTTATGTAGCCCAGGGTGGCCTTGAACTCCAGATCTTCTTGTTTCCCCCTTCCAAAGGCTGGGATTAAAGGTGTGTGCCTCTATGGCTGGCTTGCCCTCTGATCCTCAGGCAAGGTTTATTTGTTAGAACACAAGGTATCACCAGTTTTCTCTCCTGTACCATATGGGTAATAAGAACCTTGATTCCATTGTGATGCACTACACCTGAAGGAGAATGGATGGCAACTGTTATTCTCCTTGCTACACAATGGGGTCCTGAATGGTACCCTGGATCCAGGTTATACACAAGGTGCGCTTTTGATAAGTGGCTTGACTATTGCTCCCACTCTTGTTATTGCTATCAAGATTTGGCCAACTCCAAGCCTAGGTCTCTCTTCTGGTGGCCCTGCAACTCTCCTCTAAGTAGGGCACCCTGAAAGAGCCCTATGGTGGCCAGGGTCCGTGGCCAGCTCTCTTCCCACTACCCCCGCACTGCTCTGTCGCATTCAAGTCCTCTCTCAGCCCCTGCCAAACAGATGGCCCTGGCTCTGTGGGTTCTCGCCAGCTCAGCTGCAAGAAGTGTTTAATCCGTCTCATACAGCTCATCACAAATGGTCAGCTCGGAGGGGTTCAAATCCAGGACATCAGGGTGACTGCAGGACAGCCTGCCCCTTCTTACCTGGGCCTGGAATTGTGGCCAGGCCTTTGGAGGGTGGTAACAGAAGTGGATGATCTTAAGTCTCAGGGCTCAGAGACCCCTGCCGTATCAAGCCCAGCAGACTTCCGTTCCCCTCAGCTTGGTCCCACCATCTGGTTGTCCCAAACCTGCTCAGAGTCTATCTGCAGAGAAAAAAAAAGTAAGCAACGGGTGCATCCCAGCCCTTCTGTCTGCAAGTCCGTCACCCCACATAGAGACACAATGGGAGGGAGAGGACAAGAACCCCCTGTAACACCTCGGCACCCTCCACCCTCGGAGCGACTTGAGCCAAATACCACGGTGGTATTGTGTTTTGTTATTGTTTTGTATATATGTTTTGAGATATGGTTCAATCTGACTTTGATCTTAAGCTCCTTCTGCTTTGGCCTCCCAAGGGCTGGGGTTATAAGCATGTGTCATCATGCATGGCTATGTTTGCTGCTTATGTTTGTAAAAAAAAAAAAAAAATTACCCTAGTGTTGGAAAATTTCTATAGATTTTTATGTGGACAGCCAGGCCTCCATATCCTTGGATTCCACATGGGAGAATCCAAACAGCCATTTCTTATCTGCCCTGCACAGTCCGGCATTTCTATAGCACTGACCTTGGCCTACATCTGATAAGCATCTAGAGATGACCAAAGCATGGGGCAGGGTGTGGGGAGCTCTACTCAAACAATAGATCAAGCTAAACGAGGTACCTGAGCATCACAGATTTTGGGGGTCCTGGACCTGCTCCCCAGTGTTTGCTGAGTCAGAGCCATGTATAACATGCTCTGGTCCAGATGTAGAGGCGCTAAGCACAGTTGAGACCCATGTTCCCAGGAACTGAACATGTTGCTGGTCTCCAGGACCCTCTGGCAGGCAGAAGGACCACCCTCTCAGGAGCTCACAAGCTGACAGTCTCCTTCCCTTCAGGTCGACCTGTATGACTCGGACCCACTCATCTGCCATGCAGGGGTTAAAGTGTGTTTTGGCATTCAGCTGCTGAACGCCATCTCAAGGGTGGAGCGCGCGATGCCCAAACTGACACTGCCATTCCTGCTGCTGCAAGGTTCTGCTGACCAGCTGTGTGACAGCAAAGGTGCCTACATGCTCATGGAATCTTCCCGGAGTCAGGACAAGACACTCAAGGTAAGGGACAGGAGGCCACATCCCAGACGGTCTTGGGGGTCAGTCTGCTAAGAAGTAATAGTGAGAGGTGAAAGGCAAGTGAACTTGGTGATAGCACATGGGTCCCCAGCCCATTGCCTCACAAAAATGAACTTGACAGAAGATGAGAATAATCTGATGGTATGGGCAAGAAAAAAGCCTTCATCTGGGCACAGGAGACAGTGTCTTACCCAAGCTGCAGTGACCCGGTGCCATCTGCACCTGCCACAGCTCAGTGTCCACACGTCCTGGGGTCTCAGGACACACAAGGACTGTGGGGGTCAGGGAGTGCAGGTTCCAGGGCACTTGGATGAGTCTGGTCTGCAAGGGCATCAGCCGGGATTGACCCTGTGGAGGAGGGTGAGGCCCTGCTGGATACTAATCAGACAATGTGGAACCCTAAAACTGAAGCATACCCACCCCCTTGCCCACATCGTGAGTCTCCTGGCTTGGGCAGGTGTGGGGGTGCCACATAATCTGGGCTACAATCCTCACTGTGTTACAAAGACGATAGGTGACTTCAAAAGTGGTAGAGTCAGTATTGGAACCGAGGTTCTTGGATTTGAGTCCACAGTCCCTCCCAACCCCGCACCACTCTAGCAGAGATTCATATCTTTGCAAATTGTCAAGGGTTAGTGGTGGAGCGCTTGTCTCATTTAGGGGGCCCAGGGTTCCATCTTAGCTCCAGACTCCCAGGAAAATTAGTTTTTCACTCAGCAGTCATGTGTTGCCTCTGCAACTCCTGTTTATTTAGTTCTGACTTTGTGGAGGTCCTGAGGACAGTCTGACAAAAGCTCCCTCTCTCCTGGAGCCTACACCTCAGTAGGTGAGCAAAGAGAACATGGATGCTCAGAATGGCTGTGGACGGGGGTCAGGGTCTATAAGACAGAGGGATGCTGGGGCACTCCCCCTCATGATTCAGGCAATCCAAAAACTTACAGGGAGAGTAGCCACAGAAGAACATTCCACACCAAGCAAGGGGGAGACTTGGTCTTGGCACAGGGAGCTGCTGTAAGAACAAGGCTGGCACAGGAGGAGGAAAGAGCTCATGAGAAACTATTCACAGCCGAGGTGAGGAAGCAGGCATATCGCCTTCAGATGGGAGATGTTTGTGCTTCTTGGAGCACCATCCCACCCAAAGAGTGAATTCTCACACCAAATGGAGGCTTCTGGAGGATGATAAATGTATCGGAAAGCAAAATTAGCCAGGTTCAGAAAGCTACGAATGACATGCTCCTACGTACATGTGTGAACTAAATTTCTAAGCCTGCACTGTCAACATCCAAATTGTGATTGTCAAGGCCAGGAAGGTGTGGAGCGGGGCAGGAGGACACGCAGGGTAGGGGCAGATGCAGTTAGATGGCTGTGTCCTAGTGTTCTGTAGCCTATTGAGTAGTTTAAGATGGAAGAGGCATGTTGAGTACTCTTAGCACAGAGACGTAGGGGACAGGGTAGGGGGGGGCGGATATGTTGATTGTTCCACACATTATTGAAGAATGCTCCTGGGCTTTAGGCCTATAAAAGCAAGGAGGCTGCAGTGGCCTTCTGAGACAGGTGACCCCCACAGACAGCAGAGAGAAATCCTAAGGCAAAGGACAAGTAAGTAGGTCTCACTTGTGAAGAGGGCTGACTGGAGGGCCATTCTACTCAGCCACGTAGTACGGGTTTTTAACCCGTGAGTGGTTACTAGACTATTGGAGCTATAAAAGCCACCAGCAAGAGAGAGAGCTGGCCAGGACAGGACAGAGGCACAGTGTGTTTGAGGGCTGCTGATGTGTCTCTGGGCGAGTGAGATCCCTGAAGAGTTTGCCCTGGAGACCTTGCCAAGGCCACTGCTATGGGTTGTGGGGAGGAGGCGCGATGGGCGGAGGGTGAAGATGGACAGAGCTTCCTGGCAAAAAGATTCTGGGGATCTAGCTGTCCTAGAAGCTAGAGAACCCTGAGAACAACATGGGATGTCCCAGCAGCTGGAAAACCCCAGGATGGGATAGGATGGCCAGACTGTTGCAGAATTGTAATTGGTGCTTAGAAGGTGCAGGTTGGAGCAGGGCAGAGGTGATCCACATCTGCCTTCTCAGCTACCAGGAGTCTGAGGTGGGAGAATGGTTCAGGGCTCGACATTTAGGGCTAGCCTAAGCAGCATGGCGATGTCCTATCTGAATGAACTGGGGAAGGTTGGAAATGAGCCGAGTGAGCTCATAGTATGACACTGTGCACTTCTGTGCCCCGCCTGTCCCACACACCACATCTAACTGCCTGGCTCTCCTGATTGCAGATATATGAAGGTGCCTACCACGTTCTCCACAAGGAGCTTCCAGAGGTGACGAACTCCGTCTTCCATGAAATAAATACATGGCTCTCTCAC
Source organism: Sigmodon hispidus (assembly GCA_004025045.1). Classification (NCBI taxonomy): domain Eukaryota; kingdom Metazoa; phylum Chordata; class Mammalia; order Rodentia; family Cricetidae; genus Sigmodon; species Sigmodon hispidus. The sequence goes on along the minus strand of PVIH01009675.1, from coordinate 4,442 downwards.
AGGACAGCAGTGACAGGAGCTAGGTGCCCACCCTGAATGTGCTGGCCAGGCACCCAGCTCGTGGCGTGAGGGAAGGAGGCAGAGGAAAGGCAGTGCTGGCTGGCTTGAAAAAAGAGCCACAGATTGGAGGGAACCCTAGTGCAATTTACTCTGAAAAAATATATAATTTGTCACATGTAAGGCTCCTGGACACTGACTCTACCACCCTAGGGGGTAGGCACTTTATGAAAGAGGGAGTATATTTTCCACACAGAGACTGTGTTGGAATGTCCTTTGGATAAAAAACAAAAACCATGCAGCCTCTGCCCATCTCTCCCTGCTCCCATGGGGCTCAGGGACTCTTGCAGTCCCATGTCCCAGCCTGCAATAATCAGAACCCTCTTTCCTTCTGTCCCCAGCCGTCTCTGACTGGCTGTTGTCTGGCATGTGATGAGGTGGCCTGTGTCCCCAGAGCTAGCTCCTTAGTAGGCTCATGTGCCACTCCAAGGCACTTCCTCAAAGTGGGCAGCCACCCTATGACCCGGTCAGAGACTTCTCAGATGGAAGCCAGGCTGTGGGGAGGGAGGGAGGGAGGGTGGCCTACAGCTCTTCTCCACACAACCCTTCCTCCTGCTCGGAGGTGGCCACCCACAGCATGTTGTATGTATTCAGGAAAGCATCTTCTCTCAGGTCACTAAGTACTCCATGCTGAGGAGGGTGGCCTTGAAGATAAGTGTTTAATATATATGGTATATTCTAAAGTAAAGACTATATGGGTGGGTGGGCGGAGCCTGGACAGCTTTGGAAGAACTGATACCCCACACAGGGCCAGTCTGCTGAGGGCCCCAGTCCCCTAAAGGAAGACTAGCTGGCTCTTCTTGCAGAGAAGACACAGAGTGGATGGAGGACTGTGGCCTGAGCTGTCCCTCTGTCCAGAGCCTCTAGGAATTCCTTACCAGTAGCATAGCTACCTCTGGTGGCAGGGGAGACTCTCATGAAGCCATGGTGCTGGCTGCCTGCCTGCCCAGGGCAGCAAGAGCACTCAGTGACCACCTGCAGACAAGGAGCACAGTTATCTGCACCCCATCACAGGCTGCAGCAGGATGGCCCAGCCAGGCCTCATAGAGGCTGCCCTGGAGCAGCAATGTCCCAATCCTGTCCTCTCAGGTGCCCACCCAGAGGCCTGCCCCTGGCCTTACTTAGCGCCAGCAATAACTGGGGCTCATTGCCCTCTTGGAGCACTTTCATCTTTACAGAGGGGCTTGCTGTTATCTCAGGAGGTTGTTAGTGCACATAGGACCCTGGGAAGGGGCACTGCTGCCAAGGAGAACTTTTGGCTGCAGAGAGGGGTGAGTGGGCCCTTGGTCCTCCAGGAAGCTGCAGTCCAGGGCATTATGGTCTTGGAGATGGCATCTGTCAACCTAGGCCCTGCCCTTTCTGGAATTTCTTCTAGATCTGGAAGAGGGCACTCTGCCCTCTTCAGTGTCCCTGACCATGCATGGCAGTCAGAAGCTGGCCACCTACTACAGGCCATAAGGACACTGTACCCCTCAGTAGGCCCAAGCACTGCATGCAGGGAAGGCAGAGCCCAGCAGCTGTCCAGAGCCTCCTCTTCGCTGTGTTCTATTTAGAAAATACAGATATAAAAAGTATTTTATCTTTTCCCATCCATTCTGGGGAGGTCATGCTTCAGCATTCATTCCCTCAGGACCCCACCTCCCAGTGCTCAGGCAGCCTTACCTTAATAGCTTGCCACTCTGATGCTGGCATGTTGGGTGGCCAGCATGGCCAAGCCCCATCTTCACCATGGGAGTCTCCACTCCCAGGTTCTCGGGGATCCCTGAACAGCAGCAGACAGGCATGGGCTGTTTCTGTTCTCCATTAAAAAAAAAAGGACCCCACTGCACACTACTGTGTTCCTGGGCCCAGATCCACTACTCTTCCCAGGAGTCACCTAGGACTGCTCCCAGAAGCACATGCTGACGATACCACTTTCCAAACCACATGCCAGCACCTGGGCTGCTGGCTTTCCTGCATGACTTCATTTACAGAGATGCATGTGCATCTGGTTAAAAGAATTGCTATCACTAAATGGGGGAAATGGGCTGAAATTAGGACTGTCTTGTGAAACCTAGAAGACCTAGAAGAGAGGATGGGGCATGAATGCACCATGTCCCGCATGACCAAACTAGGGCCAGTGCAGGGCTGTCCATAGAGAGCTGGGCCAGCCTTGTGCAGACTTTGCCCTTGGCACTGGAAAAACTGACCAACTGGGCATTATAGTTACCCCCGACACCAGGGTGCAGAGGGACTGGCATGTGGGAGGCATGCTCAGACAAGGCTTGCCCTGAAGAAGGGGGAAGCCACAAGGGGCCATGAGAGCCCTCCCCAGGTGAAGGAGGGAGAACCAGACCCAAGCACCTTTAAGAACACAGCACCTTCTCCAACAAGGATAGACTCAGTGCCTGAAAAGCTTTTTAGGAAAGGGTGCCACCTGCAGGTAGTGGGGTATCTCAACCACTAAGTCCCAGTTCCACATTAGAGATAGAACAGCCCCTCCACCATGCCCCCCCAGCTTCTGGGTTTTCTGGGGACCATCATGAGAGCATTGGGGTGCTCTAATAGCACAGGGCTCTGCTCACATCCCACCCTAGGCCACCTCACACTTCCCTTTCTCCCCTGATTGCTAATGTAACTTTCTAGGGTTCACAGTGGCTCACTGGTTTGTTACTGTCACCGCGCTCAGTCACTCCCCATGTGTATTCTTAGTGGGGAACCTGTATTGGCTTAGAACTACTAAAGAAACCGATGTGCACTACAGCTCACCATAATAAATCATGTCCTTTCGAGAAACCTGTCTGCCTGCCTGGCCTCTCGTTCTATGCGTCAACCCTTTTGCTAAGAGAACCACACGCCTGTGCTGGAGCAGTGAAGCGTCATGTGCCAGTCACCTGGCGTGAACTCAGCAGCTTTTCCAGGGCCAAATGCCAACAGGATGCATGGATTTTATCTTTTCCCATCCATTCTGGGGAGGTCATGCTTCAGCATTCATTCCCTCAGGACCCCACCTCCCAGTGCTCAGGCAGCCTTACCTTAAGAGCTTGCCACTCTGATGCTGGCATGTTGGGTGGCCAGCATGGCCAAGCCCCATCTTCACCCATGTCTGCTTGCTGACCAGTGGTAATCCAGAACATCTGTTGCTGGTGTCCTGGGCATCTCCCCTTGCTCTCCATAATCTCCTAGCCTAACGACTCTGCTTCCAGAGTGTCACCAAAATCAGATTTTCTCACTTTCCCCATAACTATCACAATAACTGCTAGGGAACAGCAGCTCCCTCAGGGGGCCCCAACAAGTCAACAGTGAAGCCTCCCCTATGCAAAGGCCGCTTATGGCTCTGGCTCACTAAAGGTTGAGGCCCCTACTGAGAGTGGTTTCTGACCTACATCATGGACAGCCTCCCTATACCTTGATCTTGCTTTCTCTCTCATGCCTCCCCGTGCCATTGGAGATGATATAACCGTTGTCCTCTGTGTCTGACCTGGGTTGTGAGTAAGACGCACATGTTCCATCTATTGTCCAGAGGGTCCCCAATTACTACGTCATGGAGCTGTAGAAGGAGGCAGGGAATGAGCAGGAGTAGGGACAGCGGAAGGATGAGCATTGGGAGACAATGGGTGAGGATGAAGGAAGGAAAAAAAGCCAGGAGTGTTAATAAAAATTAAAACAGTTCTCACCTCAAAGAGTAAAAGATAGTTTATTCTGGAGCTAAATATGAGTGATGATGGCCTGGGAATATGGATTCAGGCCATTCCAAATTCTGTGTTTTAATGTTCAAATTTCACAACATTTTTATAGCAGCTGAACTAAGAAAGTCGTGAAGGTACTTCTTATCAAGGTACTTCTCAAGTACATTGATGGAAACATTAGGTACATGGGGTAATGATTTGTCTAAGAAATGTCCCCCATAAACCCTGGTATTTCAGTACCTGGTCTCCTACTGGGGGTGCTGCTTGGAGATGCTACAGAACCTTTAGGAGGCGGAGTCTTGCTGGAGGAAGTATGTCACTGTGAATGGACTAAGTCACTCCTGGTCATGGTGCTTTATCACAGCATCATGTTACACAGCATGTAACACAGCAAGTTAAAGCAATTCAGGGACGGTTTTGCTGTAGTTCTGTTGTTGTTGTTTTTAACTCTTACTCTTTAGGGATCGCCACCTAGCTCCCAAATTAATACAGAGACTTGTTTTTACTTGTGGATGTCCGTCCAGCCTTAGCTTGACTTGTTTCTGTTTAGCTTTTCTTACATTACTCTGTCTACCTTTTGCCTCTGGGCTGTTACCTTTCTCTATTCTATAGACCTTTCTTTCCTTCTTACTCCATGGCTGGCTGGATGGATGGATAGATGGATGGATGGATAGATGGATGGATGAATGGATGGCTGGCTGGCTGTGTGGCTGGCTG
>PVIH01009674.1:0-80693 GCA_004025045.1 Sigmodon hispidus | reverse complement strand
TGGCTTGTCCTACCCAATTCTCTTCATCAGAGTGTAGATATTCAACATTAATTGCAAGTTGAATCCATTCTTCTATGGGTGCACCTTTGATCTTTAATGGCATGATCAATTTCTTACATGTCATATTAGCATTATCAAAGGCCAAAGAGAGTATCAATTGTTTCCGAACTTCTGAATCTGACACTGCTCTATTTACAGCCTGAGTCAACCTCTGTAAAAAGTCTGTATAAGACTCCTTCGGACCTTGTTTAATCTGAGTATATGACTCAATTCTCTGTCCTGGGTCTAAAACCCTTTCCCAAGCATTTAAGGCAGCAGTATGGCACAGCAACAGAGCATGGTCCTCATAAGTAGCCTGAATTGATACATCAGCAAACTGGCCTTCCCCAAGGATTTGGTCCTTGGAGATGGTAACATTCCCAGTTTGATCTCGAGATTCCAAGGCTTTAGCCTCTTCCCTAAACCAATTCCTCCACTGCAAGCTTTGACTATCGTTCAACACTGCAGTTGCCAAATTCTTCCAGTCATCAGGAATTACCCAATACTGTGCTGACCATGAATTTATGTATTGCTTCACAAAAGACGATTGTATGCCATATGTCACTATGGCTTCCTTTATTGTTTTTAGATCCTTCATGTGGATAGGTTCATAAGTATATCCCACATTGTCTGAAGCTCTTTCATGTGATTGTGGTTTTTTGGTCTCTGACACAACTGGGAATAGAGTTGGAGTAGTAGGGGGTAGTCCCCTCATGGTAACCACTCTAGGTGAGGCACCTTCCCTACTGCAGCATCTTTTAAGAGGGGGCTCTGGGTTGTCTTGAGCAGATGTTGCCTCAAAATCTTTTTCTAAAATCTCCATACGACCCTCATGGTCTTGTAACCTAGCAGTAATGGTCTTTTCCAGTGTTTTAGAGTCCTCTATAAATGACCTCTCCAACAATTTTATAGAGTGGAAAATTCTCTCATTCCCCACATCTACAAGTTCTAGTACTTTCTGATCCAGTTTCCTAATTTTTCATCAATATACGCTCTATATTCCTCTCTAATCAATGTAGACCTCTCCTCTATGGAGGCAATGAGCTTCTTAATTGTCTTAATATGTTCATGCATGTCACACATCTTAGCCTCATACCCCCTATGGGGAATGTGTTCATCTCTATGCTGGGATCCTTTAAAATAGGTAGGTATAAAGTATATTATCACACAAAAAAGCAAAACAACTCCTGGGCTGAGATAGCCTCCAAATGCATAATCCAGAAAATAATCCTCTATAACCATTGTGAAAAAATGGGTAAAATTCTGAACATTTATTTGGTCAGACATTTTGAAAAAAAAAAGAAAAAAATTACCTTACTCAGATGTAATGAGGACTTATGGCCAGCAGATGTTGCAATTGGGATCAGCAGTGGCAGTAAAGGTGCCTGGAGGGATTCCTCGTGCAGCCTTTGTTTCCAAGCACAGATCCGCCCGTGGCTAGGAGCAAGTCCTGAAACCAAGGCTGAGGAACTCAGCTGGGTTCCGTGGAGTCAGTACCACATTGGGCCGCCAATTATCGTGGTACTAACCCACCAAGAAATATATGCTAAGGATTTTTATTTAAAAGTTACTTACATAACAGGGATTGTTCCAGGGGAGAAGGAGAAAAAGTAGGAGAAGGACAGAGAAGCAGAGAGCAGGACCTTGGAGAGCAGGAACGATCCGCACTGCAGCGAGCAGGAGCAGTCCCAACCTTGGAGAACTGGAGCAATCCTAACCGTGCAGAGCAGGAGCAATCCGTGGAACCATCTGAGCAGCAGAGCAAGAGCAGTCCCAGCCAGTCTTTTCTTCCATATCACTCGTCCAGCGACGCAACGCTTTCGTCTTCCGGTGCGGTGCTCTTTCGTCGTTTCCCCCCAGACGACCGACTCCGCCCGCCTCAGCACTCTGGCGCGGTTTTTTTGCATAACTTCAGATTTCCCGCTACAGAACCCTTCATGGAGCTTCCATCTTGGAAAAGATCTGTAGAGAAAACTAGCTACCCACAGAGAGAGTACATGCTGGGGGTCACTGATGACCTCCATTTGTCCCACAGGCTGACACTATATAAAGGATATTCTCTTGTAATAGGGTAGCACTTAAGAGTAATAAACCCTGGTTGCAGTGATTGCTCAGGGGTTAAAGTGTTTTGCTTCCAATGTGAGTGCCACCTCACTTGAATGCCTGGTGGGGTGTCAGTATGCCTTTAATTCCAGACTCAGAAGCCAGGGACAGAGTATTCCTGGAGGGTACCCTGGGTAGTGAGAGTAGCTGTTGTTTGAACTCCAATTGTAATGAAAGAAACTCAGAGCCAGATATTGGGGAAAGGCTGAAATATCAGAGAGAGGAAACAATACAGTCAAATCTCACCCAGCTATCTTCCAGCTTCCTCAGTTTCCTTCCTGGTCCATTCTAACTTTTGCTATTTTTCCCAAGCCTACCTTAAATATCCTTCTCGCCCAGTTGTATCCAGGTTAGGATTAAAGGCTTGAGCTACTCTATTTGGTATTCAGCCTTGAACTCACAGAAACACAGAAAGAGCTCTGTCCATGGAGTTATGGGATTAAAAGTGTAGGTCACCACTTCTGACTTTCCCTGTGCTGGGATTAAAGGTGTGTGCCATTGAAGCCCAGCTGTTTAGCCTGGTACTTAGAGATACAGAAGTCCTGGGGCGAAGTGAATTACCCCTACTCTGTTATCCCTGGAACTCCCAGAGCTACCTTTGCCTAGTTTTTGACTGTGAGTTGATCTCTTGATAATCCAGGTTTATTAAAAATGTAACATATCATCACAGTTAGCCATTTTAGTGACCTCTGAGTTTCACTGAATGATCCTAGCTCAATAAAATGCAAGATGGATTTTTGACAGCAACCTCATTACCATACATGAAGATGACCACAAATGTAGATGTGCACAACTTCATATGTGTGTCCATCCACTTACTAAGACATATACACACATAAAAAATGGAAACTATAAAAAATTTTTTACAAGACTATTACTTTTTTAAGGAAATTAGCAGCCAATATGACAAGCAAATAACTTTATTTATTTATTGTTTGGCCAGGAAGAGAAAGACTCTTTGTCTCTCTCCCCTTCTCTGTAGCAATATTATAATTTTATAATAAAGATAGAAAATTCAGGAAATTTTCATGTGTCATCATTAACTATGTGAAGCCTCACTGTCTGGGCAAGTTCTTCCTCTGATAGCTCTAGGGCTCCAGCCTTCCACCTCCCTAAATGTGAGACTGGGTGTTGGGCAAATATTAATCCTCTGAGTTTCTTGAATCAATATTAGTGATAGTGAAAAGTAAGAGACATATGATTCTTTTTAGAATATCATCTTTCCTGAAATGTCAATTATATTCTGTTACCTGATTCTCTGTTTGTCTCAGGCTCATTGCTTTTGGCAGAGCCCATGATAAATTTAAAGTAATGCCTAACTTCTTAGACTCGAACACCATTGAAACCCATCAAGAGGATGTAAATGTAAATCATTATTAGTTTTTCCTTCTTTATTTTAAGCTCTATCTTTATGACAATTTGGGGTCGTAATTCTGGGGTCACCTCCAGAATTCTTCCAAATAAGCAAGAGATTAAAAGCCACATGTGGAGTGGGAGGCTGGTAAGCATCTGTCCAGTATGCATCCAGGAAAATGTGTCTTCTCCAAGAAGGTATGAAACTTAATGTAAAAAACTATTTAGACAATTTAGTGATCTGTTTTATCTTGCTATAAAATATTTAAGATTAAGTACTTTGTGAAAAAGTATTTGAGGATTACAATTCTTATGTCTGGAAGGTCCAAATAGCATAGCATTACCATAATAAGTGACTCCTGGATGTTCATAACGTAGTTAAGAAACAGAACAAGAAATGACTACATACAAAAGGGATTAAGTGTGTGGTGGGGTCTTGCCATATAATCCACTCCATTAAGAATGACTTAGTTTGAGATATCTCCATTAAGTGCTTATGAAGAGTTACCTGATGAGCTGATTCTATTCTAAATAAGGTTCTACCTCCTCAGTCCTGCCAGATGGGCGTCACACGTTTATTCCTTGAACCTTTGAGAGACCCTTAAACCATATTAAAATCAGAGATGTTGCTTAATATGCAAATAGTTGAACATATCTGAAATTCTATATGTCTTTATCTGAACATGCAATCTACTCCTCTAAGTCATTTACATCTGATGAGTTACCACAGTCACTTACCTAGGATTTCAGGGAAAAAAAAATCTTTTACACTTCAAATAGTCTTCAGTAAATATTATTGGTTCTATCTTAAAAGATCAGAAATCTAGCTGAATTATACTACCTTTATAAAACTACTACCACCCAAATCCAAAGTTCCCATGTTTTTATATCCACAGACATTGCTAGATCACATCCCATAAGAATACATTGTGCTCTTGTATCTTTCTGTTTAAGAGAACCTGCTCTTCTATAGGGATTTTGAGCTGCCAAGAGAGTCTTTTCCTGGGCTCATTGCAGGTGACTGGTATAGGGAGTGTTGAAATAAAATTTCTACTACCCGATGTAAGGTTGCTCTAAAAAGCACCTTCCACTCAGGATGTCTCACTGGCCTTGCTAATAACATTTCAGAACTATATAGTCCTTTTGTTGGCTCTCTTTACCTATTACATTTGTACCACTGGCTCTCCTTGTCTGACTCTGCTTATTTTTAATGTGAACATTCAGTCTTATTTTGAATTAGCACATTTCTCTCACACTTTTCTCTATTAGACGTTTCTCCTGCCAGCTACAGCACCAAGAGTTGAGTTTTACAATGTGCTATAACCTGTCATTCTTTTATTGAACCTTCTTTAGTGGCTTCTCATTATTCTCATAACAAAACCTACATATAGTGTATATTACTAGAATTTTTGTAGCATAGACCTGATTCACATCTCATCATTTGCATGCCTCCCTTCTGTCAGAAGTTAAGAATGTTTTACCACAAATGTCCGCATACAAAGTACTACACTTCCATTTAGTTTTTGCTCTTGTTAGGAAATAGTATCCTTGGTTACAATTCTATACAAAGCAAGAAGTGTTTTCTGTAGATACCATGGTAAAAGAAATAAAACACTTTAAAGGTTCAAATGAACAAGGACACTTTCAGTCTAAGAGCCCATAAATGTATCTCTAATAAATGACACATTGGTATGCAAAATAAACTATGTATTTTTATTTTATTGATAATTTTTTGTTTTTAAATTAAGATATAATTACATAATCTTCCCCTTCCTTTTCCTTCCTCTAGCCTCTTCCATGCACCCAGCCCCTTGCTCTGTCTCAAATTCATGGCCTCTGGACCCCTTTTCTTTAGTTCTTGTGTCTGTCTGTATATGTGTATGAGGATGTATTTGTGTTCATAATTATATAAATAAAAGAGCTAAGATCAAAATATCTAGTTACCTAACTTTAAATTATACTAGCAATGGAAACAAAATATTGGCACAAAACCAGATGTAGATCAATGGAATAAAACAAAATCTAAATATAATTCAATGTAGTTTAGCCAAATACATTGAGGAAAATGTAGTCTCACACAGTAAACAAAAACTAGATCCATATTCTTTATACTTTATTTTTATAAAGTGAATTAGCCTGGGAAAACATGTTTGATAGTATAAAGCTAATAAAAGTCAATTCACATTAATTTAATTATGGAAAAGTAAAAATATGTTAAACGTCATGATGTAGAAACTGAAGAACTGGGATTGTAAAAACAAAAACAAAAACAAAAACTCACAGTACTTAGGTGGTATTAGCAACTATAGGGGTCAAACCAGCTCTCCTGCTGCTATCTTCAGCAAAGGGCAGGGTCTGCTACTCCAGGGCCAGTGAATGACAGGGCCAACTCAGCACAGCCCTTGGATTTCAACACATGTTCCTATGTTACCATGTGTGCCATGGATATAAATTCAGATCTCAACTGCAGCAGACCATGGACCTAGACATGGCCCTCAGCATCAGGTCAGGCCAAGATGTCACCATGGCTCCCTTGGTAGTACAGGCCACCCAGATAAGCATGACCCTGGTAGCAGCACAGCCCTTGAACACATACATGGTTTTGGGTGGTTGGCCAAATCCTGGGCATCCACATGGCACTAAGTGGTAACAGGAGCTATGGACATAAATTCAGACTCTGGCCACTCTTGTACCACAAACTCACACATGGCCCTAGGCAACAGCTCAGACCCAGATGATATCATGACCCCAGGTGGCAGAGTCAGCCATTCATATCTGCATGGATCCAGTAGTTCTCAGACATCAACATGGCCATAGGTTGCAGCCTAGAACCCAGGTATCCAGTGTCCTCAGCAGCAGTCCAGTCCTGCTTCCTTAAATGGCATGGCCTTTATATACCCAAATGACCCAGGTGGTAGCCAAGAACTCTGGCATCAGTGTGGACCCTTGAAAATTCTGGCTACAGACATAAATAAATAAACCTAGAAAAGCTACAAGACATGTGATACATATTTTTCTTGGTTAAACACAAAACAAAAAAAAAAATCATCTTTGGCTAACTTGTGTACAACACACAGTATAAACTTGGATTGATGCATATATGTATGTTACCATTAAAAGTTTATGTATTTTTAGAATAAGTCGACAAGAGATTGTTCATGACTAATGACAGAGTTGGTCCAGTATCTCAGAATGCCTTTGTTACAGTTTCCGCAGAGTTCTACATCTAAACCAACCTCAAGGCTGGTGGCTGAGATGGTCCTACCTCACATAAAACTCCAGCCAAGACTTAACTGATATTCTAATTTTCTCGAGATTCTTCCAAAGACTCTAGTGCCCCCAAACAACAGGAAACAGTCTAGATATTCCACATTCCCCATAAAGAGGCTTTGGTTGGTTACAAATTGTGATTTTACATGGTAAAAACAAACAAACAAACAAAACCCAAAACACTAAAGAGTTAGATACAAGGATCTCTTTCTGAAAGAAAAAAAGGGGGTCATAATATAGAAATGATGAGATAAATGGGCAGATAATTTAATCTACTTTAATTCAATGAGCAAATATTAGACATAAATATTTTTATATTGGTAATAGTTTTATATATTGATACAAATTTAAGGTCATTTTTGTTAGAATATATTGTACATACATTTCTGCTCTTGCTTAAGGTATTGTACCTGTGCAGCTTATTTAACAATGTAATGTAAATTTATAGTCCTTGAGAGTTATTATTATAAATTATTTAGGATAATAAAGAAATGTAGGTTGGTAGTTAGTCACCTATTACAATCAAATGTGTAGTCGTATTAGATATGACTCAAACAGATATATTTTAGATAAACATGTGGTCTTCAAATATGTCAGAGATCTACAAAATATGACATTTAAGATATTTTAGTAATAAAAGACTTTTATGGCAATAAGACGTATGTGGTAATATATTATGTATCAAATAACAATTGTCTGAAAATTAGAGAATAGAACAAGCCACAGAGTTAGCCAAAGATGTCAGGCAGTGGTGACACACATCTCTAATCTTACCACTCAGGAGGCAGTGATTGATCTGGATCTCTGCGAGTTCAAAGCTAAACTGGACTACATGAAATTCATCCAGTCCAAAAGAGAAACAGAGTCAAGTAGTGTTGACACATGCCTTTAATCTCAGTACTTGGGATCCCATGCCTCTGCTCCTAGTACTTGGAAAGCACACACACCATTAATCCTAGAACTAGGAAATTTGAGAAAGAAAATGATGTGGATGGGTAGAAAAAAGAACATAAGTTAGAAGGAGGCAGAAGCTCAGCCCATCTTCATTACTGTCTTGCAGTTGCCTTTCCTTCCCCATTCAGTTTGTGTGGTGGGAATGTTTGTCTATATGTTGTGAAAATTATTCTTTAAATAAAGAAACTGTTTTGGCTTATGTGGAGCACTGTAGAAGGTAGTAGAGGAATCAGAAAAGAGACAGGTGGAAGGAGTGTGGAGTCAGAAAGGCCCAATTCAGCCACAAAAGAAGAAATATGTAAAGGGCCCACCCAAGTGAGGAATGGCCATGACCTTGTGGCCAGGTAGATTAGTGGAAATGGGTTGAATTAAGATAAAAGAGCTATTTAGCAATGTGCCTGAGACATAGGCCAAATAGGATGAAATTAATATAAGCATCTGAGTCATTTTGGGGGGTAAAAGCAGCTGCAGGCAGATCACACTTCTGGCCTGGACTGGGCTAGAAACCTTTACAACAAGTTTGAAAATTTGTAGAGACAGAATCTTCCTCTTTCTTTTGGCCTGAGGAGTTGGCTAGGTGATAAGTGGCTGTGGTTGTTTCTCTGTCTGTCTGATCTTTCAGCTTTTCCCCTAATATCTGGCTCTGAATTTTTATTATAAGATCAATTACAATTTTTGTAGCATTTGGTGTCCATCTTTTGGGGCACAAACTAATAAAAAAGCCACTTGCTTATGGCTTTGCAGCTACTGGCACAGGCTAGAGCTTCCCATGGCTGTAGTCACTACCATGCTGCCTAAGGAGTTAGCAGTGGTGAGCTGGTTTTATACATTCTCTTGTGCAGATATAGAGCTCTTTGGCTTCTTCCCTCTCCTGGTGTGTTGTGGCTTTTACTGTACCATCTCTTCAAGGTACTGTCATATTAATTAGCTGCCTCACCCCACCATCACCTGAGTCATTCTTGTTAGCAGATTTGGTCAGTCAATTGGAATTTTTAAAAAGGGAAATTAGTTTAAGACAGAGAACAAGTTTTTTTTTCTACATTAAAAAATGAGAAACATTAAAATAGAAGGAATTTGGCCATGGTTTGAAAATATGCTAGATGGTATGAAAATGAAAATATTAAGTGAGAAGATAATTAATATAGATGGATTTAATATAATGTTTATTATAAATATTATTTGTTTGATTAGTTCTGTCTTAGTATTAAAAATTTGGCTAATATAAATGCCAAGATGAAAAATTTAAAAAACTTATTGAAACAGATCATAGAGATATTCAGACATAGAAAAATTTAAAGGAGAACTCCTCTCAACATTGTAAGATTGCAGAGAAACAGCCTTAAGCTTTCAAAAAGCCAACCTTAATTTATCTAGTAACCTTATAGAAATTGCCAAATAATAGATATCTCCAAGGCTATGCATCTCCTATGCAATTGTTAGATAATGAGAGATTCAAGGAAGCATTGGTCTCTTATGGCATGTAGTCACCATTTATAAAGCAGATGTTAAATTCATGTCAAATTGTAATAGTATTATCCCTCAGAAGTGAACTGACATTTTGTTACAGCAGTGTGAGAGGCTCATCCCCAATTACAATAGAGGAGTTGGTAGAAGAATGAGGCTAAGATCATTGAACAACTCAGTAGGGCTGGAAATGTAGAAATCTCTCAATACCAATTTTTTGGGGAGAGAGATATGCTAATGTAGAAAGGCAGTCTTTACATAATGATCATACCCTGGCTGTATGACAAATGGCAGCCTTGAATGGTTGAAATAGAATTATAATAAATAGAAAAGAACACTGAATCATTTACAAAAGTTATGCAAGGCTCAAAAGAAACCATTACTGATATGTTACAAATACTGACTTTAACTGTAAATAAAATAATACCAAATTTAGAAGCTAGATTTTGGATCTCTGGCTTTTGAAAATGCTAATGCACAATGCAAAAGAGTAAATAGGCCATTCAAAGGAAGATCAGCACCCTTGGAAGAATGGATCCAAGAAAAAATTAATATTGAATCTCATAACTATGATGGTGCTTGAATAGGAGAAGTTATTTCCAGAGGTTTGAAGAAATATCAAAAATTTAAATGTTGTAATTGTGGTAAACAAGGTCACCTAAAAAAGTACTATAAACAAGGCATTGCTATAAACAATATTTTTGCTAAAAATAATCACAATAGAATGTCCCTCCCTTTTGGATTATGCAGAGATGTGGGAAAGGCAGACATTTGACTAACAAATGTAAATCAACAATTGACAGATAAGGTAATCCTTTGTTTTTGCCATCGGGAAACATAATAAGGGGCCTATGAGGCAACTGTATCTAATTTGATTCTGTGTTTTTCTGTCACCATGGAGGAATTTACTTCCCTGAGAAATTAGAGAAGCTAATGCTTATCATAAAAAATCATACTGCTCTGTATGCTAGAAAAGATATAGAAAAGAGAATAAAAATTTAGGAGAAACCATAAATCAAAATTGATAAAGAAAGAGAATCTTTCCAAAGTTAGAGTTAGGGAAAGAGTTTCTTTCTGTTTTTCAGGAGATTAAAGGCTTTCATCTAAAAAATCTGAAGATCACTGGACAAATGAGACATGTGAACAAAAAAATAACAGGACAAATGATCCAGAAAAAAAATTCCCAAGAAAAGAGTAAATTGGCCTATTGATATTTTACATATCCAATAAGATAAAATTTCAAAATCTTCCTAAATGTTTGTTTCTGCTTTTTTTTTTCTACAGACATATACTGCAAATGGTCTTTTTGTAGCCCAAGTTTAATTGAAAACTAACATTAATTTTAGAGTTGGAGTGTTACCCCTCTTTCTCTAAACCCAATCATACATGTTAAAGAAAAATGAAAAATCTCTGTATCATAAAAGCCACCAGATATGGGACAGAAGAGAAAATAAAATTAAAGGACTATTTTATTGTTACTAATCTCATCATCTTTTGGTTTCATTTTGACTATCTAAAACTTTTACTAAGGTATAAATATTATATTAAAATTTATGAAATTAATATATATTATATTTTAAACTTTTTGTCATGATATCAATGGTCATATAAAATATAACTTATTTTAAAAGAAAGCCTTCATCTAGCTTCCTATATGCTCTTTTGGGTTTGAGTCTCATCGGTTTTCTGCAGTGAACCATGTCTATGCCTAACTGCAGCCTTTGAAGTCAAAAAGGGATGGGGCCTTACAATGATGATTTCACCTGACTTTGATAATGCCACTAAGCTGATAAACACCACCCAAAGACCAGTTTTGGACTACAAACTGTTTAGGATAATTTTAGGTGTCTAGCTGAGATGATCCAGCCTTACAGAATATTCTAGTCAGGATTTCAGATAATTCCTGCACTTTCTAATTATGCAGAGACTGGACCACAAATAATACAGCAACTTCTCCCAGGACTTGACAACTAATTTTAAGTTTTTTCTTCAGGATCCTCTAAAGATGCTTTCACTCCCTGACAGCGGAGGTAAATTTAAGAACATGATGCCCATATTGCCGAAGATGGAGTGGGTGATGTTTGGTCTTTCAATGGGTTATGAATAATTTTAAATTTTTAGAGTGGTTGGTTACAAGTTGTATTGGTAATGGTCAGGTGGTCAGGAAAAAGGCTACACAAGAGAGATTAAATTCAGGGTTCCTAATGGGGAAAAAAGGTGAATACAGAAATAATAGAGAAAAAGGGTTGATTATTGAATCTACAATAGATAGAAAAAGAGATGATATAGTTATAATAAGATTTTAAAAAGTAGACTATTAAATGTACTTTTAAAAACAACTTCTAGTTTTAAGCCTTTTACATTGGATTAAATTTTTGTATATTGTATAAAAATTGTTTATATTGATACAAAATTGAGATTAACTTTGTTAGAACATACTGTATATACATTTCTACTTTTGTTCAAGGTATTATACCTATACAGCTTATCTAAGAATGTAATGCAAATTGCTAGGCCTTGAAAGTTATTATTACCAACTAATTAGGATATTTAGAAATACAAGATAGTAGTTACTCATTGCAATAAAACTTATAGTCGTGTTAGGTGTTAGGATTTTGTGCATATATTGGCATGATTTGCATATTCCAAATTATCTGGCAGTGGATTTTTATGAATGTAGGTAGGAACATGAGAATGGGGCAGAAGACAGTGGTGGATAGTAGGAGACTCTTAACAACTGTTTATATGTAGAAAAGAGCTTTATTATGAGATGAAACCTTGCTTTGGAGGGGGGTCTGAAGCCAAAGCCCAGGGGAGGACATGACTTTAAATCAGAGTTCAGAGGGCATGGCTCTTAGGGACTAACATTAGGTATGTTTTCAAGATCAAACAGATATATTTTAGATAGACAGTTGTCTACAAATACTTCAGAGATCTACAGAATATGGCATTTTAATATTTAGATTATTTTTTATGACAATGACACATGTCTGCTCTTAGCAACACCAATCTACTTCAGAAAAGATGATGGGCACTGAAGAAACTCCATATGGATTTTACTTTTTGTGGCAAAATTTGGCCCCTGGGCAAGAAACTGCTCTTGCCTTCACTGCTGACGGCATACTGTCAGAATGGACAAGCAAGGACACAAAAAAGAGATCTGTCAAACCCTGCCAACACAAGGTAGCAAGGCCCTTTAAAGTATTCTGCTCTCTATCACACGCAGATGTGTCTTTCATCTTCCCTACCCTCACTTCAAGGCAGGACCCCACTCTGAGATCAGACTTTTCTTGAATTCACTATATAGCTATATAGACTTTAAATTCATGGCAGTGTTCCTTATCACTCTCAAAAGTGCTTGAACTGGGTGTGAGACACCACAGATGATCATCTAGACCTTTTAAATTAAACAAAAACCTGCCATCTATATTCCTATAGCTCTATGATATAACAAATACTCCCATCTACAGCATTTTCCTGTTGTATTAGAAACAAGTATGTTTGTGGGATCATGTTTTAGAAAAGGAGATCCAGAGAAAACAAATCAATAAACTCTTACCTTAACAAAATTTGGCAAATGATTGCTGATCTTTATTACTTTCAAAAACTCAGTCTTCAAGATTTACAATTAAATCACTTCATGGGCAGCAGAATAGAGAATGAGGTGTCACTCTAACCATGAACTTTAGGTCTGCTCAGAGATTCAGTTTACCATAATTATCGTCATATTTATTTAAATCATATACTTCAGCTACTGTGGTGAGATTTTGATTCACACAAAACTCAAAATTCTTTCAAACATATTTGTTAGCAAAGTGAATGAAAGAGACATTTCTCAATGTCTGTGTCTCCCATGAAATGTGACAAAACTTAATCTGATGTCCACTTCTGTGAATCAGCACAAAAAGCCTGAGAATTTTATAATTGTGAGTGAAAAGCTTATGGGTAAAAAAGACAAAAAAAAGAAAGAAAGTTGGATTGTGTAAATAAATCAAGTATTTCCAAGAAAAAAAAAGAAAAGAAAAGCTTATGAATATTACTAAATATCAAAGAACTGTTCTCAAAGGAGAAATTTAAAAATAGAGAATAACCACATTCTGCTCACCAAAAGTAAAAAAAAACACCTTAGGAGGAGGACACTGGGCAGCTCTCTGGTCGGGGGGCTTTTGTTCTGAAGGTAGAGGACATGCTGGTGGTATTGGTGAGGAAGAAATTCCTTGTAGCCATTGGCCTCACCAATGCCTCCTTGAAACACTGTCTGGAGTAGAAGCTTGAGAATGAGAAAAGTCCATTTCACTTTCTTCATTTCTTGTAGAAATTAGCAGTACTGATCTCCCTTCATCAGATGTGATATATTCATGCTGATTTTTAGATTTCAATCTTATGTCAAACTGCATAGTTTTTTCAGGTACAGTCTATTCTGGCTGGTTTTATGCCAACTTGACACGAGTTAGTGTCATCAGAGGGGAGGGAGCCTCTATTGAGAAAATGGCTCCATCACATATGAATGTAAGGCACATCTTAATTAGTGGTAAAAGTGGGAGGGTCCAGCTCATTGTGTGTGGAGCCCTCCCTGGACTGGAGGTTCTGGGTTCCATAAGAAATCAGCTGAGCAAGCCATGCAGGTCAAGCCATTAAGTAGCATCGTCCATAGTCTCTGCATTAGCTCCTGCCTCCAGGTTCCTGCTCTCAATGATTTGATGATGAATTATTATCTGGAACTGTGAGTAAAATAAACCTTTTCCTTCCCCAAGTTATTTTGGTCATTGTGTTTCCTTACAGCAATAGTAACTCCAACTAAGACCCAGTCCAACAATTAAAGCTGAGCCATCCAAAGATCACCAAAAGAGTCTCTGTTAAAACAAACTCAGTTAATCTTTTAGGTGTAGCCGGGAAAGCACCTCTGAGGATCTTGGAGGGAGAGAAACTTTACCAAGAGGTCCAAATTTTGATTTGTGGTCTCTAAGAGAAGCCTCGAATGTTCTATATGTACAGATGCTTTCTACGGTAGACTGGAAGGAGAGTAATGTGCTGCTGTGTATTGCTTTAGGATTAGGGAAATCTATGACTGTGGAGTCTGAAGTAACAGCTTTTTCAGCAGAGCAAGTTGGTTCTGGACAAATAAAATCATTCAGATCCTTGATGGTCATGGATATTGTGTTGTTTCTGGAGTTCTGCAGTCAATTTTTAATGTTCCTTTGAATTTACCTATATCTTTTCCTCAAACTTGTTAATATTGGGGTAACTGTGATCTCTGTCAGATCAAGTTTATTTTAGATTTTTAGATCAGAAAGGAGTTTGCTGTTTCATATCCTAGAATTCCAACAGCACAACACCTACATAGACATAATAATATTTGACAACAATTTAGGGCAAAGGAAAATGTGACGTTACATCCCCAGGATTTTTAGATATTCTCATTAGTTTGAGTGCTAATCTGAACTCATCTTCTTTTATTTCCTAGTTATTATTACATGATTGCTTTAGAGTTTTCTGTTCAGCAGGCTTCTGGAAGCCTGATTGTGTGGACCCTGGCTTGCACCTAGAACTGGTAGCAGATAGTACCCAGCCTTAGTTATTGCCTTTTGACTTTCATCCACTTGATATGGGAGACTAGTTTCTAGCAATACACTGATGGAAACAGAATACAGTCTTGAGTGTTCAACATTTAGTGAATTATGTGGTAATCTTCCACTGCAAGTATAGAAGTGGTCATTAATAAAGGTAAATTACTGAATAGTCACTAAAGCGTCAGAAATGGGAAACTGTTAAAAATGATTTACCTTACCAGGTGTGGTGATTCATGCTTTTCATGCTTTTATCCTATCACTCTGGAAGCTAGGCAGGATGATCTCTCTCAGAGAGAGAGAGAGAGAGAGAGAGAGAGAGAGAGAGAGAGAGAGAGAGAGAGAGAGAGAGAGAGAGGAGGGAGAGAGAGAGACTACCCTTAAAGCCAGGCATGGAGGTGAATGTTTTTAACCTAAGAACTTGAGATACTAAAGCTGGCAGACACACACTTTGAGTTTGACTCTAAGCTGTTCCACATGGACAGTTCTAGCCCATTCATGATTTCATAGCCAGACACTTTCTCAAAAAAAATCAAGCAAAAACAAACAAACAAACAAACAAAAAAGCAAAAAGCAATTCATCACCCCTCAATCATATAGAGCTTAATAAAAAATGACTACTCTTTCCAAGTATAGTGGTCCAAGCCTGCAATTCCAGCACCAGAGAAACAATAGCAGGAGGATTGTAAGTTGGAGGGTGCCTAGATAAAAATAATAAAATCTTATCCCAAAACAGTAAATACATATGGTAAGATTTTGTTCTCTGCTGCATCTTTCAAGGGTGAGACTAAAATCAGCTATCTCACTTTATATTAGCCCACAGCCACCAAATTCAACAATGAGATGTTTTGTCACAATTACTAATGTTGTCTCCAAATGGACAGTCTTCAAAATAGTGAAGTTAACTTAGGTGTGTGCATGATACTGAGCTGAAACAGGAAAACATTAAGGGTGAGTATAGAAAAGAACACCTGGCTATTAAAGCAAAACACTATTAAGGAGGTAACAGGAAAAGTCAAATGGAAATTATGGCCTGTATTGAAAATATTGGAAGTATAGGCATAAAAAATTTCATAAAAGAATTTATGAAAGTAATCTTCCTAATGGTGTCATAATATTAATGGATAATATTGGACCAATGAAATTTTTTTTTTTATTTTTCTCTCCTTTTCTTTTTTATTTGTGGAGGAGGGCAGTTGTTCTGTGTATTGCTGGCTGTCCTGGAATTCCCTTGGTAAAATTGGTTGGCTTCAAATTCAGAAATCTGCTTGGCTCTGCTTCTTGAGTGCTGAGATTAAAGTCACCAGGCCTGGCTTTTATAGTTTTTCTTAACACTTGGAAAAATAGTTCCATTTGTGTAAGCTTTATAGAAATGAAAACCTCAGCGGAAACCACCTCAGGGCTGTCTAGTGCTGAAAATGAAGACAGATCCTTCAGCATTTGTGAGGGGATGGCCTGTAGACTGGTCCTCATTCTTTGTGGTTTCAGGGAAGTTGAGATTGTAAGGTTCAAAGCCCCTCTAGTGACCTCCATTGTTTAGTGAAAGAGAATTAAATGTTTTATTTTAAAGAAATCACTTAAAGTACCCCGGTAAACTGAAGGCCTGCAAGGCTATGTTTGGTGAGCCTCTCAGGGTAAGGAGTCCCTGGTCCTATTTGTACTTTTAGGATTCCTGTGGTTCTTAGCTCTAAGGAAGCAGCACAGATTCAGCTGTCATTGTCTTCATGTCAGGAAACTGCAGAGTTGGCCCCTGAAGTGAAGTTTTTCTTATTCCTCCAGCTTATTACATTAGCTTGGTTCAGAAGTTATCTGAGCAGTCAAGTTATCTTATGAGCAGTCAAGTTTCTGTAACTATTTCCCAGTTTCTCCAGACCCCTCCTCCTCTTCCCACAGTGCCAAGCTATGACCCAGCTCAGGGACCCACTTCTGAGTCACAGAGTAGGTGGTCACTGCCCCTTCCTTCTCTGATCATTTTTTAAACATCAGCACAGAACAGATGCAGAGATAACCAAAGATTTCATCCTCTGACTAAGTTCCAACCAGGGATCTGGACCAACCACAGTCACTGTGCTGTATCTACACCACTGGCACTTCAAGGTCAATGGCGTATTTAGTAGTTTTATTTCTTCTACACTAAACTAAAATTGGAACTCAAGATCTTGATGAACTATGAGTTCAATCATCCCCATTACAAAAAGCCTAGAACATCATATATGGCTTTAATAAAACCTCTACAACTCATCTGTCTTGAGGATGCTTCTGTCTGTCATGTACTGTCCCACCTAGGAGGGCCTTTCTAGGTTCTGATAAAAAGTGCTGTAAATAACTGGGCACAGGGCTGAGAATAGAGATGAGAAGAGCATTCCTAATTCACAAGTAAGAGCAGTGCTGGGCTGGGCTGTGAGGAGCCTCCTAGTAACTGTCCTGGCCTAGGAGGCTTCAGGTCACTGTTTACCCTGTGCTTCTGATGTGAATCAATGAGCATTACTAAGTGATATACTTTGTATAAAGGAGGCTAAAAATTCTTGTGCTATAAACTAAAGAATAAAGACCTCAGAGGATCTACTGTTATAACCTCCAGGTGAATGTGATTTGGGCTTGGGATTGGGCTTCTGAAGATTATGAAGAAAGCATTTTGAAGAAGTGGAGGGAATGTATGAACCCAAAGAGTAATGGAGTTTTGTGGTGAATCTGTTTTCTTCAGGAGTGACATAGTCTGTGTTAGTTAGGGTAACCTTTGCTGTGAAAGAACACAATGATGAAAGCAACCTGGGAGGAATGGATTTACTTGACTTACACTTCTACATTGCAGTTTATTACTGAAGGAAGTCACAATAGGAACTGAAATGGAGCAAGAACCTACAGGCAGGAGGTGATGTAGAGGCCATGGAGGGTTCTTCTCACTGTATTGCTTATCATGGATGATGAACCTGCTTTAGTGTAGAACCCAGGACCATCTGCCCAAGGATGACACCACGCACAAAGGGCTTGGACCTTCTCCATGATTCACTAATCAAAAAAATGCCTACACCTGAGTCCTATAGAGACATTTTCTCAATTAAGATTCCTGCTTATTAGTTAATGCTAGTCCTTGTCAAGTTGACATAAAAGTAGGCAGGACATGGCCATTGGCCACTATGAAGCAGTGACTGTATGTCCCATAGAATACCTTAGGCTACAGTCACAGCAGTGGAGTAAGTAGATCAGTAGAGTGGCAGCTTGCCCTATGAGACAGTGTCATGAGGTGGTGGTTGTGGTTGTTCTCACACCTTCACCTGAGACTCCAGTCTACACTTCTTCCTCCCATAGCTACATATTGGATTGGGAGTACATGGGAGATAGAATCTTGACAGAGTGTTTTACCCCATCTGGGGTGAACACATTTTTATTTTTGTCTTCTTATGAGATGTCATATGACAAAAAATTGAAGATGTGGATGTCTGGTAAGCCACAGTTTAGTATTTCTAATTATATGGAGGAACCAGCAACAATCAGGGTTCACATATGGAGGTAATCATAGCAAATGGAAACAAAGAGACCTACAGTAGACATTAAATGTTGAATGAGAGACCCTGGAACATTGAGGTTTAAATGGGATGTTTTCGTTAAGTCCTCTACTTCAGAGCTCAGGGAACCCCATAGAAGAGGAGACAAAATGAATGTTAGAGTCAGAGGGAGCAGAGGAAACCAAGAATGCAAAGCCATCTAAATCAACATGCCCAGAGCTCACATAAACTCACACACACTGAAGCAACACCCACAATGCCTGAACAGGTCTGCACCAGGTTCTGTGCATTTATATTATGGTTGCCAGTTTAGTATCTTTTATGGGATTCTTGAAAGTGCAAACAAATGTGTCTCTGACTCTTGTGCCTTCTATTGAGCTCATTTCTCTCTGCTGATTTGTCTAGTCTAACTTTGATATGATGGTATTTGTTTTGTCTTATTATACTTTATTATTTTTGGAAATGAATGAATAAGAGCCTAGCCATGAGAGGGAGGATTAACAGCTCAACTGTCAGTTGTACCTTCTGGGAGAAGAATTGGTTTTCTTCAGTAGCATGACATGTCGTATGCTAGCCATTCCAGGGCTGGTTTAGTCTTTAGGAGTGGTTACCAACAGATGATGGACTCCACAGATTTTTTTTTTTTTTTTTTTTTTGTGTGTGTGTGTGTGTGCTTCAAGAATAAACTTAAATTGGGTGGTTAGGGGAGGAACAAGCCATACTTCATTTTGTTTCTGGGAATTATTTTAAGTCTATAGCTAAGTTAAGTTTCTTTTGACTGTAAAACTTGAGTGTCTGTGTTTCAGAGCTGGGCTATGCCTATCTCATAGCAATTAAACATTCTGTAACAAATATTCCAAGATTTCCTTAACTGGTTCCTAAACCCTTAATTGCCAGGTCTGTCTTTTATAACCATGCTAACTTGAAAAGATCCCTTGCCTTGAGGTGTTGCCTTATATGAGAGGTGTGGAAAGTTGAATTGTGGCTTGTCTTATGAACTGTGCCTTTAGGGGTCAGCTACCTTTTGGGCTCTGATGTGTACATGAACAAAGATTGCTTTAATTTGGTTATGATTTCTCTTCCTTGTCTGTGAGATTAACACATGGAGGAGGAGATGCTCCAGAGGAATTTGAAGGAGGGGAAAAATATAGTCAAATTACATTTAAATTTAACTTTTTTGTTTGTTTGTTTGGTTTCTATACCAGGCTTCTCTGTCTAGCCTTGACTGTCCTGGAACTCACTCTGTAGTCCAGGCTAGACTCAAATTCATAGAGACCCACCTGCCTCTGTCTCCCAGAGAATTATTTTAAGTAATAAAAAATTAAAACAACAACAAAAACAAAAACCATACACAGGTAATTTCTGAGTACTTTAAGATGCAAACCACACACTGAAGGCTTTATTCTATTTTGTATTTAGGTCTCACTTATTAGTAAAATGATGTGGTATTTGTCTACATGAGGCTGTTGTATTTCACTTAGCATAATGTCCCACAGGTCCATGCTACTGATGAGCAATGCATCTAGCGTAAGGAAAGTTTGAAGTTGTTTATATTAACCTATCTGTTAAATCTCAGGGATTTACCTGAAAGACATAATTGAATCCCGTTTCCAGGTTGCCTTCATTGTCCTCTCCTTATTTAGAATATTCATCATGTATAAATATTTTAATTTGTGCTCTGTCAAGATTTTGTTTTATTTTTTCTGAACATACTCTGACTTTTAGAGAGAAGCTGAATAGAGTAGCAGCTTTATGTGTCACTTAAGTTCAGGGCATTCATGGTATTGACAATTATATATCTTTTGTCTATCTTTTTACATAAAAATTTTAAATTATTTTAAACCCCCCACGTATGTTACTATGTTGAACAATTATGATTAAGATCAAATATATTTCTTTACTCCTTTCCATGTTCTTACATCACTTATTATTCTTCAGCAAAATTATACAAACTGATTTAGAGTGTGTTTGATTTGTCTGGTCATTTATATAAATTATTTAGAAAAAACTGTGAGACTAAGGTAAGTAATAGATAACTACAAATAATTCACATTTATGTGAGAAGGACAAGGAGCTGGAGGGATGGTTAAGCGCCATGCTCCTCTGGCAGAAGATCCTGATTCTTCAAAATCCACATCACAGGACACATGACTGCCTGTAACTCCAGCTTCCAGGGAACCAATATCCTCTATTGTCCTGCGTGAGCACCTGTGAAAAATGTAGCATCAACTCATATAGACATACAAAGAAAAATAAATCTTTAGATTACAGGAGCAAGCTGTTTAATAATCTATAGCACAATGCAATACAGATCACTTAAAAGTTTTGTGTATACAGTGCAACCAAGCAAAAAAGTAAATACATATTCATCATCATATTGTACATCTATGATGCACGCACATGTTGATAGGGGTTCTAGTCAGATATGACAAATAAGTTTTAAATAATAAGCATAAACCTACATCTAATGATTCAACAATTTCATGTTCAATGATTATATCAGTAAGTATTTCTCTGAATGGGTCTATTAGAGTCTGAAAACCATGTCAGTATCCTATTGTGTGGACCCAATTTAAGAAATAAAGCAGCAAACTCTCCATTTAAGGGAATGTAGAATCAGATCGTTTTGCAGCTCTTTGATGACAAACAGCTGGATAGTACTGTGGAGAGCACTGAGCATTAACAAAGGGAGCTGCAGGCAGACCTTAGTCTGCTTCAGTCACATTATTCATCTTGCAGAAAGGCGAATCCACATTTTTATCAACAGAGAAGCTATAAAGGATAACTTTACTGTGCATTTGTTTTCTAGCTTATCTCATATTTATAGTTTGTGTTGCAGCAGAGAACCTTCATGAATATAACACCGAAGAAATGTTTCAGGACATTTAATTTCTGTGACTGGAGCATTGGGCTTCTATGAATTGAATGCAAAGTACATGTAATTCTTTCACAATTCTATAAAGTCTTTTCTATCGATGAATACTTGCAGATACTTTGGATTATCTCAAATATAGTCTTGTGGTACTACCATTTAGCAAGCACAGCATCAGGCACAAAAAAGAGAATTTCTTGGCTAACATGATTAAATCACTGTGAATTTTGATAAACCTTACTAAATTTATTGGAATTCTCCCAGTCATGGTAGTAGTAACAAGAATTCCACAAATTCTAACCAAGCTACTCTCTCAAGGCTGGAGACATAGCTCAGAAGTTAAGAAGCTGGCTGGTCTTCTAGAGCAGCCAGGCTTAATTTCTAGCTGTCATATTTCCTTTCAGAGACATTTATTTAGTTGCAGTCAGTCACAGGGCATTTGATGGTCTCTTTCAGCTGCCAAAGGCTCCAGTCATGCATGTTCTACACAGATATAAATGCATGCAATCTATTCACACACAATAATTTAATACAAATATTGAAAAGATAAAAAATAAAATCCTTCCAAAAAGGTAGAAATACAGATAATGAGGCTTCAATATCAACTGTTATTTGTTATGGTCTCTCATTCTCTCTTATCAATGCTGTGAATCACCAAAAACTTGTATGAGAATAAACACATGCTTAAACTGCTTTGTGAGATTTTGTTTTACCCATCATATTAAAAAACTGAGAGCTCTTTGACACCCACTGAACAGATAAATGAAAGAAACATTTTCTCAATTTTTACCCCTGAGAATGCGAGAATACCAGTACTCAGCCAGAAGTCCATCTCGGTGAATTAAAACAAGGGGACTGAAAGTTGCAAAACTAAGGGCCATAAATTCTTGAATATTTGTCATCAAGAAATTTTTCCCCAAAGAGAGACTTAAACATAGAGAAAAAGCACAGTCAGTCCAATAGAAGAAAACAAAACAGAGCATCAGAAGGAGAACACTCTGAGCAGCTCTCAGCTCATGGGGAGTTCTGTGGAGAAGCTTGGAGTTCTGAAGGTAGAGGACATGCTGGTGGTGCTTGTGGAGAAAAAACACCATGTAGCCACTGGCCCCTCCCATGGCACCCTGAAACACAGCATCTCTCAGGATCATGAGAGGGAGAACAATCCACTTTGTCTTCTGACTTTCTAGCATAAGATAGCAATAGCTGTCTTCACTCTTAAACTGTGATATATTCAGGCTTGTACCTGTGATTGAATGTATTAGGTTCACACTTATTAAAGAATTGAGTATCCAAAAAAATGTAAAGAAGGAAAGGATGTGGCATGCAGACTTTGGCCTGAGCCTCCTCCACCAAGATTCTCTGGGGCTGATGATGATGGCCTGGACCACAGTGAGGAGACTGCTGTTGCAGATGGAGATTCCACGGGCCACCCTTCCCAAGTAAATGAAGATCTTACACCCTATGTCATCTAGGAAGTTTCTCAAACCAAAAGCTGCTATTGTTTTAGGCAATCCTTTTGCAAAGAGGATTATGATGTTTGTAAAAGCTAAGTGGATTAGAATAAGTTGTATTGGTTTCTTCTCAGGACCTCCCCACCAAGTGTACATATAATTCACAGAAATGGTTATGTTCCCCAGAGTGCCAAGCACAATCATAAAAAGAAAAACAATTTTCTTAATAAATTTCAAAAGCATTTTTTTTCTTCCTGGGTAGAAAAACTAGTATCCAGGATGCTAAAACTTTTTCAGAATGCATTAGTAATGACAGACATTGATCTGAAAAACACATTTTTGCATCATAGCATTTTCTGGTGTGCAAGAAGTAGCTTTGGGCACATGTAATGTTGCAGATTATGTCCCAGAAACTCTCCTTTTTCCCTGTGGATTCTAGATACTGTGTGTGCTCTGACAGGTGAGTTTGGTGATTGCTATTCAAAATCTGAAGTGTTTAAGAAGGTTTTAAGCTCTACACTAGTAAAGTGCAGTTGTTTAAATTAATCTCTCTCTCTCTCTCTCTCTTTCTTTCTTTCTGTGTGTGTGTGTGTGTGTGTGTGTGTGTGTGTGTGTGTGTCTGTGTACATGCATGGTCCATGTTAACTGTTAGCATAGTTGAACTCCAAGATCCCTCAGCCAAAATGTCTTCCTGTTTCTCATTCTATTTTGTATTTCCCCACACATTTTCTCAAAGCTCATGCTGAACATGTGTGCCTTCAATGCAGCACACTCACAGACACTGGGAATCCCTGCTGGGTCAACACCTGTAACATCTCTCAGATTTAGTAACTTGATCTTCCATACTGTCTCCTCCTTTGCTTGATATTCCTTTCTTATCTGCATCTTGATGGATATAACAATTTCTAAATTTGCTTTTGGCTTTGAAGCTTCATAATCACTTTGTGATTTTACTTTATATAAATGTTAACTAGTTGTTTTTAAGGTTGTCTTTAATGTCAGGTCAAACTGTATAACATTTCCAATAGGTCTCAACAGTTAAAGCTGAGTTATCAAAAAGTATCCTAAAAATTTATGTAACTATCAAGTATAGCCAAGGAAGAAGTCTAGAGGAACTCTGTGGTGCTTCCTAAGAGAGTGGGTAGCACAGGGCTTAATCCCAGTTGGTGACTTCAGGGCACCTAAGGGAGCATGAAGCAGCTCTGGCCAAGCTGCTGCTGCTGAGGTGGATGGGAGAAGGAGATTAATTAAGTTTCCTGTGCTGCCATGAGATAAGTACAGTCTCTGAGTTATAGGTCTTCCATAGCAGCTACAAACAGCACAGTAGTTGGGGTACTCAGTTGTGTGCAGGCCTTCTCCTGCTCAAGAGGCCATGGTAGCATTTGCTTCCATAAGGCCCTGTGAGCAGCAGTTATATCAGTTTATTTTGCAGCCTGTTTCTCCTCCTGTTTCTTTTCCATCCTATCTACAGGCAGGCTGCTTTGTTCTATATCAGTCTGAGCTGATTCTAGAACTTTAGATCACGGCAGGATGTTTTTCTTTTATTATGTTTAGAAGCTCCATCCTCATTTATCAGGCTTGTGTGGTAAAGCTTTGGGCACCCTTTCTAGAATAAGAGGAATCTGGATATTTTATGAGTTTGTGTGTTCTGAGGACTTAGAACACCTCTCTTCCCATTGCTCTCTGCTGTACAACTCACAGGGTTGCTTAAAATATCAATGTCCCAATGATCTCATCTGTGACCTTCATCAACATCTCCTTGTTCCCACACATGTGTCCAGGTGGCCTCATGCCTTTAGAAATGTCACTATTGTCTTTCAACTAATTCCTCTGACAAAGATGTAATCTCCTGTAAAAGTGCATTGTGGAAATCACAGTACCATCCAAAACCTGAACAAAGTGAAATATGCTCCAAATGTTGATAGCAAACACATCAGCATTTACTGACATATTTAGAATAAATTTTAAGTGTTTAGTCAGAGATTAGAATCTGTCAAAATCCCTGCTATCAATTCATCTCAAGTCAGGGTGGAGAATATTAACTTTTCTGGCTGTTCCATGCTTGGTTTCCTGGGATCCCTCCGTTTTAAGTCCTCTTATCCAAACTTTAAATTGTATTTGAGACAAACTGCTGATCTAATAAATGATTCCTTCTACTGAAGTGACTGTCAGAGGAGGGAGGGGGGCTCATCTCCACATTATCTCGGGGAATGCTATAGAAAATTAATTTAAAAGACAGAATAGACTTGTGTGTATCTAGATGAATGATACTATGATGAGTCTAATACCCAGGAGCCTTTGAGAGGTTATATCCATTCATCACATTTTTCTAAAGCAAGCAAGCAAGTAAATAAACAATCCAAACAAAAATGATTGTTGATCTTTGCTGTTTCATATTGGGATAAACTTAAGATGAGCTGTTTGGGATGTATTAGTTCCTTTATAGCTGCATGCTTTATAGCTAGAATTTCTAAGCTGTTAATGATAACTGTTAAATTTAGATATCTATACCTCTCTATATCTGTCAGTTTTGCAATTACTATATTTGAAATAAGTATGTATAATATTACATAATACAACTGAGAAATTTTAAGGATGGATATTTCAATTAGGAGTTATAATGTTATTTTAAAGCAAAATACATGCTCATATTTGAAAAGTGGAAATGCATCAAAAGTAAAGAAAACAAAGCAAAACCTTTACAAACACTAGTTACACTGTTGCAGTTACAATGCTGGCTAAATGAAGACAAAAATGTTTATTTATTTATTTGTTTTTGTCTTCTAATTTTTGAGCGAGAGTCTCCCTTTGTAAATCAGGCTAGTCTTGAAAATCAATTAAATTACTTTAGTCTCTCTAGGGCCGATGTTAGAGGAATGTATTGTCTCCAGCATTTGACACACGTCTGAAAATTCCATCTATCTTATTGACTAATTTAAAAGGTAACCTTTGGCAAAGACTCACCCAGGGCTCTGTCATGATCTTCCAGCCTGAGGATGGATATTGATGCCTCAGCATTTCTGTGTCTCCTTTGATCTTTCTGGAGCCAGGGATCAGCCTGGTCAGGGCCAGAGGAAAGTGTAGGTCCTGAGGATCACAGAGCCTCTCAGCTGCTCTCTGACTTAGTCAGAGAGAGGCTTCTGCTTTAATGAAGCTCCATGGCACAGCTGAGAGGATCAAAGATCTTACCTCCATGAACTCACCTGGACCTCGGTGGTGCAGACAGGCTCTGCAGCAGCTCTGGGAAGGTGACCCTTGCCAGGTCATATTTGTACTGTCAGGGTTTGTGGGGCTCTTGGCTGATTTCAAGTATGCAGACTTCAAGTTTCATGTTGTCACAGTGTCAGGGGAAGGAAGGCCTCTGCAGAGCCCCAGTCCCTGAAGTACAGCTTCCCCCTCTCTCCACAATTACTACATCTGTTTAGTTTGGAAGTTATTTCAAATTTAATTAGGGTTTAATTGTTTTGAGAGACAAGGATGTGAGGTGAGAAAAAGAATAACTACCCATATTTCTGTGTACAAAGCTTTGCACATCTCCCGACTGTTTTTCACCTTTCCAAAGTGTCAAGCTGTGAACAGGCAGGGACCCTCTCCTGACACACAAACCAAGTCACTTGCTTCTCTGTTTTAAATCTATTGTTAGACTGGAGTAGAAAACTGATGCTCAGCAGTGAGGTTTCTGTTTCCCTGAGCAATTCACAAACATTAGAACGAGTTTAGAGTCCCTTATTCTATCTGTGTCCACTAGTAGTGAAGGTCTTTGCTGTAACTGATTCTTCCATTCCTGCACATTAAAAATCTCATGGGACTTGAAATCTGAATGTCTCCTCAACCTTGGCTTTAATTCAAAAGCAACATGTACTTAATATAAAACTTATTAAGGCCACTTTTATAACTTATGTTTGCCAAGAGTTGTCTTTCTATGTCCTTCTCATTCTAGTTCCTAGGAGGCCCTTCCTATCCTGGATGCAAAGTGATGTAAATAAATGTGCAAGGCTGAGCTTAGAAGTGATGGCGTTATCATGTTGCTCTTGAAGAGAAAGCACCACTGAGTTTCCTTGAGAGATGAGTTTGAGGTCACTGGTCTCCCTCTGTATCCTGCATAATGATGTCTTCACACCTGTGGGTGCAGCTGACACACAAAAGGATCTTAAAATGCTTCTTTTGTAAATGGAATGACAGCTTTTGAGAAAACCAGGATTTCCACCCTCTCTGTTTAATGTGGAATTTATGTGAAGAGAGACTAAGTTGTACATTACATATGTCAGGGTAGACAGATATTGAAAATAAAATGATTTTCTTTAGATCAACATGACCATTTCCCTCTTATGTCTTCCCACCCCACCCTCAACCCCCAAACAGGGTTTTTCTGTGTAGAACTTTCTGTCTTGGAACTCACACTGTAGACCAGAGATTCAGCTGTTCCCTCTGAGTGCTGGGTGGGATTAAAGGATGCATGGCCTCCACATGGCTCTCTGATGTCTTTGTTATTCTGTTTAGAAAACTTCTAAATTTCTTCTTTATTTTTGAAATATAAAGAAACAATAGTTTAAAGCTTGTAGTGCCTTTACTAGTTTAATCAATCAAAGATAAAATATCAGGCAGAAAGAGCCCTTCATGCAGCTTCCATCTTGGAGGAGATTTATTAGAGAAAATTGGCCACTCTCAGACAAAGGACGTGCTGTGAGTCACTGGTGACCTCCATTTTGTCCTGAACTCTGATCTCATATAAAGGATATTCCTGTGTTACAGGATGGCACTGAAAACTTATCAATCCTGGTGGGAAGATGGATCAGTGGTTAAAGTGCTTTGCTTCCAAGTGTGACTGACAGCTAATGTAAATGCCTGCTGACAGCTTGCCTGTAATTCCAGCCTCCGAAACATTAGAGGATTCTGGGTAATGACATTAGCCAGTTTTGTGTGTAAAGTGGAAGATGGAGGATGAATCCTGATACCAGATTCAGTCTTATTCATGTAGGTAAGCACAGATGTGTATGTGTACAAACACACTCACACACACACACACACACACACACACACACACACACATGCTTGCCCACCTGCAAAAATGCAACATTTATTCAAAACATACACATTTATACATGAAAATAGAAATCACTAAATTTCATAATGCCACAGTTTCCTTTAGAAAATTAGGAAACAACCTGATTAAGTAAACTGAATTATTTGCTGTTGGCAAAATCAGGGAAAGAAGTAATATGTTCCTATGGTGGGAATGTTCATCTGTATGCTGGAAATAAAGAAACTGTTTTGGCCTGTGTCGGGTGCTGTAAAAGTAAGTTAAAAAAAAAAATTGGTGAGTGGAATCGACAAAGATGGCAGTGCAGGTGGAACAAGCTGTGCAAGCGGTTCATCTTGAGTCTGATGCTTTCCTAGTTTGTCTCAACCATGCTCTGAGCACTGAAAAGGAGGAGGTGATGGGTCTATGTATAAGGGAGGTGAATATCATGAAAATTCTTCATAGTCATTCTGTTGTCATCTTGCAACGTTCTGACAAGAGAAAGGACAGTGTTGAATTTCTCCAGAGCAGCTGTATGCAGCCTCAACACAGGCCGAAAGCTGGCTGAACAGGCCGGGCCATGAGAGTTGTTGGCTGGTATCACTCCCATCCCCATATAACCGCTTGGCCTTCCCATGTGGATGTTCGTACACAAGCCATGTACCAAAAGATGGATCAAGACTTTGTAGGACTTATCTTTTCCTGTTTCATAGAAGACAAATCACAAAGACTGGTTGGATAATCTACACTTGCTTTCAATCTATACAAGCCCCAAAAAATCTCA
This sequence comes from Sigmodon hispidus, assembly GCA_004025045.1. Classification (NCBI taxonomy): domain Eukaryota; kingdom Metazoa; phylum Chordata; class Mammalia; order Rodentia; family Cricetidae; genus Sigmodon; species Sigmodon hispidus. The sequence goes on along the minus strand of PVIH01009674.1, from coordinate 52,310 downwards.
GAGTATGAAAGAATTGAAATCCCAATCCATATTGTACCTCATATTATTATTGGGAAGGTATGCCTTGAATCAGCAGTAGAGCTGCCAAAGATCCTGTTTCAGGAAGAACAGGATGCATATAGAAGGATTCACAGCCTTACACATCTGGACTCAGTAACCAAGATTCATAATGGCTCAGTGTTTACCAAGAATTTGTGCAGTCAGATGTTGGCAGTCAGTGGTCACTCTACTACAGTGGTTGGAGGACAGATTGGAGCAAAACAAGCAGCATTTGCAAGAGTTGCAACAAGGAAAGGAAGAGCTTATGGAGGGGTTGTCTGAGGACAAAAATGTATTATGTTTATTTCTTTTCAGTTTCTGTGCTGAATATGATCCAAACTATATATAACTCCTATGTTGACAGATAATTCAGAAGCACCTTTTATATCCCAACAAATAGTTTTGTGTATATATAAACACAAAATGCTGTCCTAAAATTTCCCCAGAGCTCATGTAATCCTCTTTCTTACCTGTAGCTTCTATAAAATTAAACATGCAGGATGATTTAAGTAGAATATGAAACTTGTTTTGTAAGGGGAATAACAGGTACATTAGAAGGGAATATCTGGGAATAAAATGTCTGATAAAGATTATTTTAAATCTTAAAGATGTTTATTTTTTGAACCAAAGTGTCAATGTGTATCCTTAGCTGCCCTGAAACTCACTATACATACCTCAATAATCTGCCCTCAAACTCAGAGATGCACCTGCCTCTGTCTCTACAGTGCTGGGATTAAAGGTGTACACTACCTACCATGGTTTGCATTAGATATCTATTCTCAAAAAAATAACTGGCATAAACTTTTTTTTTTAAGACAATGTCTCATTAGGTAGCTGTGGCTCATCTGGATCTCACGGAAATCCACTTTAATCTGCTTTCTGAATGGTAAGATTAAAGATGTGCACTAGCAACATAAACGTTTTAGAATTTGAAATCTTTGTTTTTATTTTCAGACATGTATACTATATAATAAGATAAAGGAAAAATACTTGATATTTGTATTATTTCTATTATATAATTTGATGTTTTTGCTAGGCAAGTTAATCATAAGGAAAAACATGCAGGTGGCTCATCAGCACACACTTCTTTTGGTTTTTCTCATTTAGATTCATGTATGAGGACTTCCTTCTTGATCTCTAAATAAATATTATGAGATACATAAATTTGGATCTGTGTGTATGGTCTTTCAATTAAATAATTGAGTTCTAGCTTATTTGAGTCCAAAGCAAATTGCTATTGATTCTATGTGGGAGTTCAATTATAATATGACCATAACATTTTAGGATTTAGGTTATAATCATACTTCAAAATTGTGATGATTGTATTTTCTTATTCATTCATATGTAGTCATTAATTGTTTACATGTCTTAAGAAAAAGGTTGAGCCTGTTGCATATTGGAAACTAAAGTAGGAATTGGAAATAGAGTAAAAAGAGAACAGTCCCATCCATAGTAATAATTGGACGTTTTAGTCTGTATTATTTTCTGTTAGATTGTTGTTTTTTTTTTCAAATTCCCAGAATCACTTGAAGTTCACATTTCAAATTCAGTATTTGAGGCTAAAACCCAGAAATCTACATGACCTACTTAGCTAATTCTGAAGCATAAATTGGTCAAGAGGAGATTTCGATCCTGAATATTTATACCCCTAATATAAGGGCACCTACCTATGTAAAAGAAACACTGCTAAAGCTCAAATCCCACATCAATTCTTACACCCTAATAGTGGGAGACTTCAATACCCCACTTTCACCCCTGGATAGATCAACCAGACAGAGACTTAACAGAGAAATAAGGAGTCTAACACAGATTATGATGCAAATGGATTTAATAGATATCTACAGAAGCTTCCACCCAAATGCAAAGGAATATACATATTTCTCAGCTCCTCATGGAACTTTCTCCAAAATTGACCACATAATTGGTCATAAAGCAAATATCAACAGATACAAAAAATGAAAATAATCCCTTGTAACATATCCGACCACCAGGGCCTAAAGTTAGAGTTCAACAACATCAAAAATCAAAGAAAGCCTACCAACTCATGGAAACTAAACATCACTCAGCTGAACCATCTCTGGGTCAAGGAAGAAATTAAGAAAGAAATCAAAGTCTTCCTAGAATTCAATGAAAATGAATCTACAACGTATCCAAACTTGTGGGACACAATGAAAACAATCTTAAGAGGTAAATTCATAGCGCTAGACGCCTACATGAAAAACCTTGAGAAATCCCACACTAGAGACCTAACAGTGCAGCTGAAAGCCTTAGAACAATTAGAAGCAAACTGACCTAGAAGGAGTAGACGGCAGGAAATAATCAAACTTAGAGCTGAAATCAATACAATTGAAACAAAAAGAACAACACAAAGAATCAATGAATCTAAGAATTGGTTCTTTGAGAAAGCCAACAAGATAGATAAGCCCTTAGCCAAACTAATCAAAAAACAGAGAGAGAGTGTTCAAATCAACAAAATCAATATTCTTTTCCTTGTAAATTTTTTCTGGATAGCCTTTCCTCTGCTTTAGATGCCTAGGTGCCCAGTGAATTTTGACTTCTTGAAAATGAGAATTTCTGGGGCTGGAGAGATGGCTCAGCGGTTAAGAGCACCGTCTGCTCTTCCAGAGGACCCGGGTTCGATTCCCAGCACCCACATGGCAGCTAACAACTGTCTGTAGTTCCAGTTCCAGGCAAACACCAAGGCAAATAAATAAATAAATAAAGTTAAAAAAAAAAGAAAATGAGAATTTCTACTTTTCTGTAAAGACAAAAACAGAATCCTGCTCCAACTCTTGTTTGGTGAGTTTTCCTAACAACTTAAAGAATTGTCACATCAGTAGATGAGCCATTATTTCTCCTTATCAATAGTTTCTCCTGTTCAAATCGATTAATTTTCATGGTATATATAGTTTTCTTCACCTCCAGAAACAAAGCAGAACTTCTTCCCCAACAAAGCACATATCCCGTTTCCATTCTGAGGTCAATACATCTTTGAAAAACACAGGCTGATTTAGCTTAGGAGGTCCCTCCACCCCCATTCCAATGACTTTCTATAGATGTTCCTTTTTTATCAGCATTGAGAAAATTCAAAGTTAATAAAGCATTATGTAGTCTTTTTGGGGGTTTTGGTTACCCCTTTTTGTTTATTTAGCATATTCTCTAGAGTATGATTGATCCTATGACTTCTTTTCCTGTAGGATTGTGTGGTTTACTTGTAATATGCTGTAAATTATAATAATCAGAAAACTGTTTCATTTTTCTAGAGACATATGCTGGAGCACTGTCAGTCTTAATTTGCACAGGTATTTCTATGATGGCCATAACTTCTAGCAATTGTGTGAATACAGAATCATCCTTTTCGGAACTCAAAACAGTTGCTCATTGAAATCCTGAGAACATATCTATTGTATGATGTACATATTTTAATTTTTGAAATTCTATAACATAAAATACATGGATCTGCCAACTTTCATTTCTTTGTATATCTTTAGGATTATTTCCTGCTGGTAATGAAGTTGTAGTAAACATCAAGTGCATCACCTTGACCTACATGCATGGCCTCATGGCCAGTATAGGTATGGGATTCACCTATCCTTCGAGGCTGTAGATTTAAGGTGTGGCTGGAGACATCTTAAAGATGGAGATACACAGCTCTCACTGCTTTCCCATCGCTTTGAAGACCTGATTCATTCTGTTGAGTGGATTGTTCCAGCCTTCCCACTTATAATTCCTATTGTAAGTTGCTATTAACCCATTTAATAAACATTTATCTATCAATCAATTGCCTGCAATTAATATCTGGTTACATCTGGCACCCAACATTGGACCCCACTAAACTCTCAGCTCAGCTGAGCTGGGGCACAATTTGCTTTTTTCCTTATTTTAAAGAGAAAGGGAAGCATGGGAGGGAGCAAGGAAATATCCATAGCAACCCTTCAGAAGTGAGAGAGTGGCAGCAGCAGCTTGAGGCCCAATTGATAACTGAGATAGATTGGACATGCTTCCTTCCTTCTTAAAGGGCCCCTAGAAAGAATAAGGCTGCCCACACCATTGCTGGCCAGTTAAACCCATACCAGTATCTGCTGTGGTTCTGCAGTGGATCTTCACATGCCTTCTCAGTGGGACTCCCCAGACTGTTGCTGGTGGTCAAGCATGCAGTTAGGGGGTTAGCATTAAACCTGCACAACTGGACTCTAGTGGTCTGCAGTAAGCTCCCAACAAAGTGTGCATGTATCCTTAAACCCTCTTACTCACTTCACCTCTGAACTTCATGGATCCCCCTCAAAAAGCCCACTTGGGCTGCACTAGAACAATTTGTTATAAATTCCTAAGAATTGCTTTGATTGGCCATTCGCTAGTTGCTGCATCTGCTCACCTTGACTAGTTGGTGCGACGTCTGCTGGCCAAACATTGGTATTACTTCTAGGCAGAGGTAAAGAATAAATTTTCTTTTCACAGTCTCTTTGTGCCATGGCAGACATTATAACCATCCAAGAATTTAGAACTTTTTGATGCTATGATTAAAAATTTTTTCATGATTTGTGTAATATTTCTGAAAGTTATACACTTACAATATTATTAATTCTTAGCTTAATCCTATATTTTATATCTCTAAAAAGTGGTTTGATAACAATATAAGTTTGAGACATTAGTTGGATTGATAGAGACCTTGTAGACTAAATTAACTACTGAGATGCATAGAATGGAATATGCTAATGATAGATTGACATTCGAATTTAATTTTATGGAAACTGGTTGTGATAATCTTTTAGATCTTCTTTCTTTTAAGCAAATATTAAGTCCATACGGGTTCCTTGCGCATATGATAGGGCATCTACAATGGAGAAGTTTAAATCTGTAGAATCATATGTTAATGATAAGAACAAGAAACTTATTAACTTCATGGAATCATAAAAAAGTTTGCTATTCAAGAGATTCAGACCTTGAAGAAATTGGTGGTTTCCAAATTTCAATAATGGGAAGATAGTTTTTGCTTTAATTGAGACAAATAATAAATCATAATCAACACAGAACAGTTCAGAATAATCATCACCAATATATTATTGATCAGAGATAATTACCAAAAGTTGTAATCATACAGGCTTCTCCGTTTTTTCTCCTGCTATGATCTATCCAGTTACTATTCAGACAAACCAAACAAGTAATAAATATCTAGGAAGATTTGTAGAATATAATTGTGAACCTATACATATAAGAGCTTTAAAAGACATCAAGAAAGCTATTAGTGTTAATGGCATTCATGCCACCTATGTTAAACATTGCAAAATGCCTGGTCTACAAAACATAGACTATCTTGTAATGATTGGATTATAACAGTTGTTACACCTCTAACAGCTGCTGTTCTGGATTATAGCCAATATTTACAATGAAGAAATTGAAAGAGAGAAGAGGCTAAGGCCCTGACCACAAGGGAAAATTATCTTTTTTTTTTTTTAAGTCATCTTTTTGTTTAGTTGGTTGGATTTTTGTTTTGTCATTTTTCTTTTTTTTACTTTCCTTTTTTATCTATTATTATTATTATTATTATTATTATTATTAACAAAGAAGTCACACTTTCTATCCTTGTATATTCTTATTCAAGGTCCCTTCTCCCTCCCACCACATCAGGTCATTCTTTCTTCTCCACAACTCCCCAACCCCTCTCTGGGCAGGCAGCAGGTCCCATGGTCCCACTGACCCAATATTGCTTAGTTCAGTCTCCACTCCTGGCAGATCCAGTTTTCTTCCTCCTCCCTCAAGAGTGAGTCAGGTGTTCCTCTAGGGGGAGTGGGATCCAAGGAATCAGTCCAGGGTGTTTCTGATCCTAAGCTGTTCAGTGGTTGTGGTTTGCAGCTTGGGCATGCTTGGCTTTTTTCTTGTTTGTTTGTTTGTTTGTTTAGAGTCCACTAATGAGTGAATACATCCCCTGCTTATCTTTCTGAGTTTGTGATATCTCGCTCAGGAGGATATTCTCCAAGTCCATCCATTTGCCTGCAAATTTTAGGATACCAAGATCATATTCTTAGTGAGGGTCAAATTGCCAATGTAAAGATTCATTCGGCTTTTGATGAACATACATTATTGCTATGCGTAATATGAAGTTTCTGGCCTGGACTTTGCAGCCTAGCCCTGAGGTTCAGACCAACTGCAACTCTTTTGCTGCCTAGCTACAAATAATCACACAGAAGCTTAATTAATTCCATGCTCATAGGCCTGTGTCAGTCATATAGCTTGATAACTCTTAGCTCTTAAAGTAACCCATGATTAGCCAAGTGACTTTGTACCTTTCCTCAGAGCAGCATTCTTCTCTTGCTTCCTTTGTGTCAGGCATCTGCTGCTCTGCTCTTCTGCTTCCCAGAATTCTCCTAGCCTGTTTGTTCCACCTCTATTTCCTGTATAGCTTCTGGTCATTCGGCATTGATTTTATTAAATCAATATTTACAGTGACAAATATTTACAGTATATATGAACATAATTCCATAGCACAGTACCCTCTGGAAAACAGGCTGTCTCAAATGATGCCATCACAAGTCTGGAGATAATGCTCCTAACTAGGACCTCACTGGCACAACAATGTGTAAATACCTTGTTTACTGATTGTTAACAGAGGAGTTTCTACCACTGGCTCCCAGTCACTCACTGTGGCCTATAGTGAACATCCCAGTGTTTGTTAGGTCTCCTTGCCCCTTGAATCCCATACTTCATTTTCCCTTATGCTATGCAGGTATATCCTGTTGACCTATAGACAATGTAACCAAAGCACTGAGGAAACACTGGGGATCTGCTTGGTGAAGCTGAGGTACCATGACTTTGCCAAACAGTAGGACATTGGTGGAGCCAAGAACTTGGGCCTCCAGCCCAAGTGAACCCAAAGAGTCCAGAAATCACACCAACTCCTCATCCTCAAGACACTATGCATTACACTTGTCCCAGGGAGGTTTCTGTCTGCTGGGGGCTATGTGAGTGTCACTCCTGAAGGGATGCAGGACTCTGAAGAACTCTTCACCATAGCTATTCATCAGCTCACTGCAGTTCCTGCTCCAGGATAAATAGAAAGACTCAAACAGTGTGGAATACTCTCTCCTACAGCTGAGTAATGTGCCTGTAAGGGAGCCAAGGTTGACTTCACTCAATTGTGGGTCTCACAGTTGAAACTCTAGAGTAAAGCAAGATATAGGGGAGACAGTGGGTTTCTGAAATATTCATCTTTGGTAAGAGAAACACAGTTTTTAATATTTTGATAATATCAGTTGAAGATCACTATTATGATTAGATTTTTTGTTAACTGTCTGAGTATGGATCCTCAACTAGAAAGAAGTTCTAATAGTCTTGATTGATGTAGGAAGCTTTACCTTAATTGTAGGTGGTCCATAATGGTTAACTGCCTACATTAAAAGACTGTGTCTGAGGCAAGATCATCTTGAATTGAGCTTACTTGACCTTTTCTCTTTCTGCAGTGACTTCCTTTGGTGTGTGTGTGTGTGTGTGTGTGTGTGTGTGTGTGTGTGTGTGTGTAAGAATTTCCTTTCTATCTGATAGTTCAGCTTTTATTCTGTTAACAATAAGGGGTATGGTACTTTCTTTTGTTAACTGATTCTCATCTGAAATTAGAATGTCATGTTCAGGGATCAGAAATGCTAGAATGCCCATCAATGACTGGATAGGGGCAGGATACATCACATTTGCTGTCCAGGTTATGATGGACGCCCTGGGGCTAGTGAGGTGCAGGTAATTTTGGAGCAGTCTGGAATGCTGGTTTGAAACTCAAGCTCAGAATGGTAGGAAATTTTCTCAAAAGCATCTGGTTTAAAATGGCTTTTACCAAGTTCAGGGCTTTTTAGCTTTGGAGAACTACCTGCAGCTGGTGGATTTAAAGTAGTTCATAGTCTAGTTGCTGGGAAATCTGGTGGAACAAATACAAACTAGGAACAGAAGATAAAACTAAAGTTATTAGGAGAAATTTTAACTTTATTTATTAATGTTAAAACTCTAAACTTTTGGAGTCTTAATATAATAATAACATAATGAGAGGGAAAGAATTCTGGAATATCTTTAATTTTTATATGGACATTAAATCAGTTTTTAGACATTTACAACTTGTGTTTACATATCTTAAATTACCCAAGATCCTCACAATTTACTAAAGTTTTTATGTTTCAGATGTCTATAATTATGTATTTATATACCTTAGGTTACTTTTTTAGACCCTCAAAATTTATTTGAGCTTTTATATCCTTAGATCTTTAGAACTTGCATTTTAAATCACTTTTTCAAGATATTCTAAAATTTTACAAATTCCAAATTTCTTCTAATGTGAAACCTGTTTGCAAGTTAAACTGTATGATTTAGCCTTTGTCAGCAGGAGACCTAGTAGATCTAGAAAAACCAAAGCGTGTCTTTGTGTTTTAAATGTATGCATTAGACCGACCAGCCAGCTTCAGCTTTGTGGAGGGACTAGGTACTTGCTCTTGTAAAACTAATAAAATGACTATTAGTCATTAACATCATTTGAGATCTGAGGAATAATTTAAGCAGAAATTATAATCCAAATGGCCAGTCAATCAATCAAAATGATAGAGACTTACTTAGATGGCTACCCTAGGTTCCTCCATAGTGGTCTCCAGCCAGAGGTTTTTTTGTCTTTGCAGTTATACAGGATAGAATTAAGTCTTCTACTGCCACCCAGGGCTTCATTAGCTTTAGCTGTGAGACCCAGAAGATATGGCAGAATTCCTGTGGATCAGGAACTTGAAAGATTGGCCTACCTTGGTGAGGCAGGAGGAATAGTCAATTCTCTAGTGTCTTGCTTGTCTAGGTTGGGCAGGGTCTTGATGACAGGTGAGGCATGGAGCAGTTCTTGGTCCAGTTGTTAGTGTTATGACGGCCAGGTGGAGTTGTTTGCACGCTGTCATTTACTTTGGAGAAAACCTTGAGGTTGCCTCTAAAAGCTGATAGTTTTGTCTTTTATGGGAAGCTATTCTACTAAACACTTTAAGTGCCATATTCAGTAGAACTCCTAGACATTTGAAGGCCAGCATTTAATTTATTTAACATACTTGATTTTAAATAAACTTTGTTTTTAGTTACTTGCTTCAGGCTTAACCTTGAAAACATACATAAAAGGCTAAATAAAGCTTGTTGAGGTAAATGAATTACATTTGTACTTAGAATGACTACAAACACAGTTCTGAGGACATTGAAGAATTTGATCAATAACCAGGTGAGTATTAACTGTATTTCCTAAATATCTTTAATAGTGTATAAAATTAACAAATTTTATGAGGTTAGCATTTTACAGTTTTATCCCTGTTAAACCCTTGCAGGCAAGATATAAATGCACAATAAATAAATAAATAAATAAATAAATAAAATAAACAAACTTAGCCATAGAAGTTACATTTTTTAAGTTGACCTTATAGTATCAAAATACAACTTTAAAATATAAATGTACTCCAGAAAGACACTAGTAATTTTATAAAGTCATAAGTATATCCCACAGAGAGACTGGGGAATTATATTTTCTTACTTCTTTCATAGTACACCATTATGTAATACAGGAGTTTCTTGTATGTCTCAGTTTATCCAAATAGCTAAAGTTTAATGAAGGTATCTAAGACAAAGAAAATGGACATATATCTTCAGTTACTTATTTTTAACCTGAGTAGAGTATAGACATTGATTAACCTTTTAAATTAAATACATTTTATTTACTAAACATAGTTTTTATTTAAACATTTTATTTTAAAATATAAAATTCTATGTGAATTCAAAATATTGTGCAGACTTCTTACTTGCTATTTAGTCTCCAAAAGAGACACAAGATTTAATTTTTAGTTACAGATGAGTGCCCCAGAGACTGAGTCCACAATTGTGTAGATCTTCTCTTTGCCTCTCCAAATTCAGGACTCCAAAACTTAAGACAACAGCTCAGATTAGTCTAAACTTCAAAAGCACATTGGTAAGTAATTCTTTTGTTTTGCTTTTAATTGCAAATTTGGGGTGGTTGCAGTCTGTGCTCCTTTTTGAGAATTGCATGCTCTCCTGCATTTCCTGATGAAGGAGGCAGCAAGCTAAACTGTGTAATAGGAAAGATGGAGTGGTGGGGTAGGGAGAATCCCCGCCAACTCCTTAGAGCTTGAAACAGTCTTTTTTTTTTTTTCCTTCTTTATTTATTTTGTATTTATCAAAAAAAACAGTAAAATGAATTTAAAATGCTGAAAAGTTAACAATAACTATAAAGAAGATAAAAATCATAAGCATGACTTATCAAGGGTGATAATAATAAGATTGCTACACATATATTTACTTTGTGTTCAGCTTTCCCTCCGAATTTTTTTTCCATCCCTGTATATCCTTGAAACAGTCTTTATTATCTAGTGCCAGCTGCCTGAAACAAATTTATTATCTCAATCAATTTATTGTTATAATAAATTAGAATAGCAAGGCAAAGTCGTTCCAATGTATATAGCTTTAGTTCATAAAGAACTAGAATTGAAAAAGAAATTTCTTATTCCCCAGGAGACACAGCAGAGTTTAGCAACACAAACATCCCTGATGACTAGGACAAAGGGACTGATCCCAGCATAACCAAGTACTAAAAATGCTTTAATATTGAGTATTGTGGAATTGTGTATCACTGTGGAGCCTATGTAGAAGGAGAAAATAAAATCTGCCAAATAAAAAAAAAGAAAACAGGTCATGAGAGTGAAAACCCTCTGGGCAGCTCTGATTTCTGGCTTGGAATTATTTGCAGAATTGGAGCTGTGAAGGTACAGGACATGGATGTGATGTTTGTACAGGTGGAGAGCCATAGACCCACTACTCCAGCCCATGAGACTCTGAAAAATGACATCACGAAGAGTCATGAGAGAGAGAAAAGACCACTTAACTGTTTGACTTGCTGGTAGCATATAGCAATGCCCAGTAAACATCCCAGTTTCAGACCTATTCATGCTACTGGCTGCTGTGATATAGTGAAGCAAGTTTAAGCTTATCAGGGAATTAAAGATCCAAAAGAGGAGGAGAAGAGGAAAAACTGGCCATGCAGTTTGTGCTTTGAACTTTCTGGAAAGGATGGTCCTGGGATTGATGGTGATAGCTTGGACCACACTGAGCAGAGAGGTGGTGCAGATGGAGAGGCCACGGGCAACCCTTTCTAGGTAAATTATAATTTTACAACCAATATCACCTAGGAAGTTTCTGTAATAAAAAAATGTGGCTATGTTTCTGACTGCAATGCTGTAAATAATGATTGTGTTTACAAAAGCCAAGTGTACAAGAATAACATCTATATGTTTTTTCCCAGGACTCATAATGAAAATGTACACATGTCTTAAAAATAAGATGATGTTTCCTAAAACTCCAAGTCCTGTAAATATAATAAATATCAATCTTTGGATGACATCTCTCCAAATCATTTTTATGATGTGTCTAGAACTAATAAAACCCATTTGAGAAATAAAAGGAAGTACACATGATATGGTTCATGCCTGTGAGTGTTCTGTTTTCTTTAGGGAAAAGAAAAATGTATTATACAAATGCAAATTACTTTGCTTATAGATGCCTGATTTTCTTTATATCCCTTCTCTTCTTGCTTCTATGGACACAGAAATGAGTCTGATGACATTTTGACATAAACATCATACAGATGAATTCGCTGCTTTACAGAAGATAGTTCTTTTTATCCTCAATTTCTAAACTTTTCTCCATGGCAATACCCAAACAAAGGACAACATCACTTGATTTCTAAGCCATGATACTGAGCATCAGCTTAGATGCTTCTGCTCCCAGATCCTCTTCGCCATCCTGTACACACTCATCCTTCAAGTACTGAGCTAATAGTAAATTGTAACTATTCCAAAGGCATGAAATACTTCCCAAATGCTGTTGTTTTCCAGGGAAAGTTCTGTGGCTCTTCTCTGTCTCCAACTGTGAACTGACCTTAGCAATAAACAACACATACATTAATTGAGTAGGAAGTAGGTAGCCCATTACTTCACCTTGAATGGGATGGTGGGAATTATTTCTGTTTCATGTCTCATGATTGAAACCATACTAAAATAATATACCCCCCTACTTATGGGTTGACTGACCATTCCATAAAACAGTCTCCCAAATCTTATCTCAAGCATAGTCATTGTTCTTTGGAATCTAAACAAAGGCACATTCTACCATTTTGATTTTTAAGGTTCAGCAAATATAGTCATTTTTTCAAACAGAATTTCCCCATCCTCTAAAGGACAAGCAACCTAATAACTAGTACTGATTTGCATATTCTTCTACATGACATCCATTTTTCATATCATTCTGATTAAAATTAAAATCAGGATTAAAACATAAATGTATTAATTTTGCTCCCATTTTACAAATTATAGTTTTATGTGGTATCCTTAAGGATATTTGACTTCCACACTTTTGTATTCTCTGCCATTCACTAAATTATTTTAGCTCCTCTCAAACACATGTAATACTGGCATTTACCCGACCACAACAGTACATGTAATATTCTCTATTTGATCCATTCCAGCCTCGATCCTGCACAGCTCTGTGCTGCCCACACATCACAAATGTATTTCCTGCAATTTTCCTGAGCCCTCTGTGCTGTGCTGTCTGTTAGTCTGCTTATGTCATCCTCTGTGCTAAGACCTGCATCAGTTACCTTGTATTTTTAAAGATGCATCTCTTGGTTTTTGGAGATATCAATAATAAAGATTGAAGTGAAGAAGCTGTGTTTCCTGAATTTTTTTTGAATTTTTGTCACCTCTGGACCACAAAAAAGTATCCATTTACATCTATTCAAGTAACTGTCAGAGAATAATTTATATCGTGTATATTTTAAATTTTAGTCATTTTTGTGTATTTGGGTGTTTTTCTTGCATGTATGTCTGAACACAAAATGTGTACCTGGTGCCTGCAGAGGCAAATAAAATGCATGGATCCCACAAACTGGAGTGGCACATGGGTTTTAGCTGCCATATGGGTGCTGAGAATCTAGTCAGGCAACTTTACAAGAGCTGCAAGAATTCTTAACCACTGAGTCAATTTTTAGTCCACAAATGTTCATTTTAATTAGCTTTCACAAGCTCCTTATTTCCATTATGTTGAAATATATCAATTCAGTCTCTGTGAATCCAGTTAAATGAGAGCTTTTGCAGCAAATAATATGGTGGAATGTTATACATATTCTAGAACCTGGAGGGATATCAAAGCTTTAGAAATAGAAGTTTAGGGATTACAAGAACATGTTTTGTAACTATGCACTATGAATTAAAATTCTCGGTTTCCCAATTCATATATTTATCACACTGAGCCTATTATTTCATTTTTTTAAAATTATTTTTGTATATAAATTATTTTTAAATAATATGGTTATATTTTAAGGAGTCAATGATCTGACATGCATAGTGCCTAGGGAAGTGCCTACTTGCAGACCCATTTTCTAAAATCAGTTATTGGAGTTAGTATTTAGCCTCATGTCTGCTTTATCCACAGTTCTTACATTCTATAGTTTAAATTGGGTTCAAGGAAGGGAAAATTTACAATACATGAAGTCATGGTAAAGAATGAAAGAGTGCTCTTTCAGGGAAAGACTGTAGTCACTATAAGTTATAAGGCTCAGTTCAAAGTTCCAAGTCCTTGGAGAGAAAAATCACACAAAAATTGTGCAGAAGCTGTGGGAGCAAGAGCTTCCTACTCCAGGCTGCAGTGCAGATGTCTCTGTCTCCTAGCCCTGCCTGTCTTGTGTATTGAGCGGCCCTTGTTCAGTGGCCACACGCTGTCCATATGGACACTGAAGCCATTCTGGATTGCAGGTGAGAAAGATAATCTTCTTTCCTGAATCCTGCCACTTTCCTCTTCCAGAGTAACAGGGAGCCCACATCCTTTTCTCCTACATTACATCCTTCCACAGATTTCTTTCATTATGAAAAACAGCTCCAACCCACCATGATGTGACAGTACTCACCCATACAGTCTGTACAGCAGCTGAGGATGTGTTCTCTGATGTCACTAGCCAGGCTCTGTTTATTAACCTGAAAACTTAAATCAAGCAAGATGTCAAGATGTCACCATCAAGAGTTTGGCTTCATCAAGAGAAAAGACTTCTGCACCTCTCCATCCCTGAGGCCAGCTCTGCCTTCTCCCTGGTGCTCTGTCATTTGCTGCACCCAGAAACTTTCTGATCCTAATTATAGTGCCTGTGAGTAGGTGATGAAAAGTACAGTGCACAAGAGGCCTGGGCTCTTTAGCCTTAAATCCATTCTGTTGTATTTCATTTATTTACTCCCTAAACCAAGAGCTGCTTTGAAAGAAATATCTGATAATCTAAAGATATGACATTCTGAGTAATTGTCAAGTATATTATTTAGTAATAATAAAAGATCATTGAGTACTATAGGTCATAGTCACTAGAAGACTGGGGGAGATGCTGTGCTCTCACTATTATTTTGAATGCCTGCTTCATGATTCACAGTTGGTCTTGAATTTCATTTTTTATTTTGATGCTCCTTTTCTTACTTAATCTTTTCATACCATATATTTTGATCATGTTAATCCCTTCCCCCAACACTTTCTGCATTATTATTATTGGTTTCTGCAGCTAACTTTATGTTTGCTCTTTTGTGCTCTTTCCCCACAAAACAAAACAACTAAAAAAATAGGAAGAAAAAAATTAAGTGAATCAATCAACCAAACAAACAAACAAAAAAAACCCAAGAGGAGGGCAGAAAAAAAGCTCAGAAAACAAAAAAAAAAAAATATGGAGTTTATTTTGTGTTAGTTATCTATTCCAGATATTTGACCTGCACTACAATGTGGTTAAGTGTTTCTTGGTGACATTTCATTGGAGAGAAGTGATTTTCCCCTTTACAGACATTATTAATTCCAAATAAGTTTTTTGTTAGTGGTAGAAACCCATGTCTATTGCTCTCTTTCAATACTAAAACTCTGTCTCACTTGAAATTCTGTCAGTCTTATGTGTATACTACTACAATATCTATCCATTCATTTGGACATCAATCCTGTTGGATTTGGAACACTATTTCCTTGTAGTAATCCATCTTCCCTGTGTCTTCTAGCCTTCCTGCTTGCTTTTCTAAGTGGATTCCAGTGTCTTGTGTGGGGGTTGACAAACACATCCTGTTCAGAAGCAAGTGCTCTAAAGTATCCACTCTTTGCTCACTGTCAACTTTCAGCTCTCTTCTGAGAGATTCTATAGAATCTGATTAATTGAAAGAAGAAGCTCCTTTGATGAAGTTTGAAGAATATACTGGTTCATGAACATAGCAATGTCATCAGCAGGTAACTTATTGTTATGTTCTTTTAGCACAATAATAGTTTTTTTAGGCACATATCTGTATAGTCTCACATTCTTGGCCACTTTAGCTGTGTTAGGAATGAGTTTAATCTTATGATGTATTCCTTAAATTCAAAGGAAAAGTGGTTGTTTATTTCCATAACATTAAGTTATTATTGCAGCTGTGTATGTTGCAGGCAGGTCACTGCTGTAGGGCATGGTGTTTGCAGCTGCATGATAATGATGATTGCCTTTCTCCTCTGGTGGTTTGAAGACTATCTTCAAGCACTGTGAACTCTAGTCAGGAGCTCTAGTCAAGCTTCTAGTAGGGAACCAGCTTGACTTCTCTTGTTTGATGAAATACATGTTGCTCCCAGGAATAGTCTTACCATCAAGTTGTGTAGAGCAAACAATAGCCTGGGCAATGTCTTGTGACATTTGGAAGAGAGTCCATGGGACACATTAGGTCAATGTCTCAACAAAATGTTACATATTCCTGTTTCTGGAGGTCTTTTTTGGTGGTGTAACATCTCTAGTTGGGGCATTGTTTCCCCCATTATATGGAGACATTATTTAAATTCCTTTTATACATGTGTATATCTTAGGAAGCTTCTATAGTAGGATTCTGTATGGCTTTTTGAAAGACCTTTAGTGTTATTGTCCAACAGTATAGTCCCTCCTTTACCCTTCATTCCCACCTCCCTTCTTATTTTGCCCGTTTATTTTCCTTTTAACATAACATTCTAATTTTCTTTCCTTAGGACACTCCATCCTTTCCCTTGATCCCTCACTGTGTACCTAACCTCTGTAGTTATATATATCATAATTGGTAAAAGCTTAAGACCTAACATACACGTATAGGAGAAAATATGAAATATTTTTAGATATGGGATACCTCAGTCAAAAGAATTATTTCTATCTCCAACTATTTACTTGCAAATTTCATTATTGATAGTTGAATAATATTCCACTGTGTAAATGCACCACGTTTTTATTATCCATTCATAAGTTGGTGGACATCTAGGCTGTTTTCAATTTCTGACTATTTTGAGTAGAGCTGCAAAGAACATGGATGAGCAAGTATCTCTGTAGCAAGTTTCTCCATATTTTAGATATGAGTTCATGCCTGGGATAGCTGGATCTTAAGGAACATTGATTCTCAGCTTTCCGAGTGACCTTCATGGTGATTTCTGTAGTGCCTTTACAAGCAGGGACACCTATCACCACTGAACAATTGTTTCTCTTTTCCTTTTCCATGTTTGCTTGTTTTTCATTGAGCTTTGTCATTATGACTGGAGTAAGTTGAAATTTTAAAATAATTGTAGTTTTATGTACATGATAGCTAAGGGTGTTGAACATTTCTATTAGTATTTCCCATTCATTTGTATATCACTTTTTTGAGAACTCTGTTTAGTTCTATATCCCATTTTACAGTTTAATTGTTCTTCTCTTCTTTCTCTTCCTCTTCTTCTTTCATGTCTTCTTTATCATCATCACCAATTTTTTAAACAAGGTTTTTCTTTCTTTTTTCAAAAATATTTTTATTATTTTATGTGCATTGGTGTTTTGCTTGCATGTCTGTGAGGGTACCACATCTTGAAGTTAGAGACAGTTGTTAGCTGCCATATGGGTGCTGGAATTGAACCTTGGTCCTGTAGAAGAGCAGTTAGTACTCTTAACCAGTGAACCATGTCTCCAGCCCCATCATCTTTTTTTCTAAAGTTGTTGCTGGTACTGGAAGCCACAGAAATATGCAGTAGGAACTAAGACTGACAAGGCTGATCTGTCAGAGCCACACCTTTGTAGAGAGAGGTAAAGTAAAAACGAAAGGAGTTTTGGTGTTAAATGTTTTTGTATGTGCTAGTTTTTTTTTTTTAATGTGTGTGTATGTGTGTGTGTGTGTGCATTTGTAATGAATTTTTTCTATGTAATTTTAGCTTTTTCACTTGTTATTTTTTGTGATTTATTTCATAGAAACTTTTAGCAATGTGATTGTTCATTTATTAGGAGTAATTTTCCCATATATCTGTGCCATATGTATAACTTTTTCTTAGCTATATATAAAAATAGTCACAGTCAAGATATCTTTTTGCATAAATCAGGTCTTTGTTTTTTTTGTCTAGAGCAGACTCAGAGTCTGTCTCTCTGTAATTATTTTTGTTAGTAGACACCTGGACAAAGTCATCCCTTTGACAAAATATTTTATTTAAAACATTTCTCACACACCTAAGTACAGCAACAAATAGATAAAACACTAATATATCCTAAACTTATTTTCCCTACAGATAAGAGAACTATCTGGAGCTAACACTACTAATTTAAAACCTTAAATCTCTTTACTCATTTGCACCCAGATTTATTAACACAATATCTTAACTAAGAATTTATTGGTTGTAATAAAAAATAATTAGTCAACTTCTATTGTAAAAGAAGTAAAATGTTTGTAAAAACAAAAATGTGCTCTGTAGAACTACACTACCACACCCAGAGTGGTTAGAACATGACAGGCTTTATTTTTTCTGTGTAAATTGAGCTTTATTTTCTCTTTGTCTTATAGCTTAGGTGTAAACACTTAAGTCTAAAGATCTCTTTTAACAATCTCTTATCAAAAGTGGTACAGCAAAACAAAATCTACATGCTTTTCTCCATAGTTTATGCAGGTCCCCTGGGTCAACCAAAGATACTTGCCCTGCCCTTAGAAAAGTCTGGGTGCTGGGGACCTAATAAAAACAACACAGAAATTTTACTTTTTAATTTCTTTCTGATCTATAAACTTTTAATCTTATACCTAGCCATGTTTAAGAATGTAGTTAGAACATATAATTTTCCTCTTTTAGGTTGTTTTGATGATTTAATCTTAGGTTGATGTCATAAATAAAAGCTGCCGGATACTGCCCAGTGTAAGAACCTTATCACCTTTCTCTGTGATCCTGAGTATTTTAAGCCCCACACTGCCTTGCCAAAAAATTATTACCTGCATGAATGTATAGGCCAATGCCTTCACTCTTGTAGTCATCATGCCAATAAAAATGATAGATTAAAAAAATCAGTATGAGTGTATTCATTGATATTTCCAGTAGATTTTTCATCCTGTAGTTTTGTTTTTCTTAGATCCTAAGGAAAAGCATTGATGGGGCTGGTCCCCAAGGTTTGCTCCTCCTCCACCTCTTCCTCCTCCTTCTTGGCCTCTTTCTTCTTCCTCCTCTTCTTTTTTCTTCTTCCCTTCCTCCTCCTCACCTCCTCTTCTTGAGACAGGGTTTCTTCATGTATCCCTGGCTATTCTGAAACGCACTGTGTAAACAAGGCTGACCTCAAACTCAGAGATCTACCTACCTCTGTACCTCTGACTCCTGAATAGAATGCTGTGATTAAAGTCATAGGCCACAGATGTCTGACAGGCTGTTTGTTTTCTTGATGTTTAGTTTTAGTTTACTTTAGTTCTTGTTTCTTTTTGTATAGTTCACATATTAACCCACTGTCAGATATGCAAATGAAAAAAATCTTTTACTACTCTGTGTCTTCTCACTTGGAGTGAATGATAGAGTCTTTTGCTCTACAGAGCTTTTTAACTTTATGAGGTTCCATTTGTTAGCAGTAGGCCTTAATGTCTATCCTAAGGATGTTCTGTTAAAAAATTATGTTCCTGTGCCAAGGATTCAAGCTTATTTCTTACATTTTCTTCTATTAGCTTCTGCATATCAGATTTTGTGTTCAAATTTATCTATTTGAAATTTACTTTTTGCAGATTGATATAAATGGGCCTGTTTTTATTATCTTATAAAGGGCCATACAGCTTGATTACCATCATTTGTTGAAGATGCTATCTTCTCTCCATTTTGTATCTTTGTCCTTTTTTGTTATAAAGTTAGTTGTTGTAGGTGTGTAGACTTATGTCTGAGTCTTCAATTCAATTTCATTGATGACTACGTCTGTTTTTATGACAATACTATTGTTGTTTTATTACTATAGCTCTGAAATACAACTTGAAATTTGAGAAGGTGATAGCTCTATCTTTTTTTTTTTATTCAGAATTTTTTTTAAAAGATTTCCTAGCTTGCTGTGGAAAAATCTATTTTTTACACTGAAGATTTGACCCTGTGATTCATATAATAAAGAAGCTGATTGGGAAACAGCAAAACAGGATAAAGTTAGGCTGAAGAGCCAAGCTCAGAATGATAGAAAGAAGAAGAATTGAACATATGCATATGGAGCAGGAGATAAAAATTCATGCTAATAAAGGTACCACCATATGGCAGAGTGTAAATAAGAAACATGGTTTAACTCCAAATGTAAGAGCTAGTTAGTAATAAGCTTGAGTTATTGGCTGAGCATCTATAATTAGTAGTACAATTCTCAGTGATTATTTGAGAAGCAGCTGCTGAGATAGAAAAACTCTACAAATGATGCCTAATGTTCAGGGCCACATACATCCACATAAAAGCCAAGAAAGCTTTACAAAAGGTTCTAAACACACAGAAACACATAAAAATGCACATTCTTAGTCTCACAGTCTCATGCCAGCCACACGAGTCTTCTGACAGCTGCCTGCAAGATTTAGCCAGCTGCCAAAAGCCATGAGCTACGCAGCATGACAGGTCCCCAGAGTCTCTCATATGTGCAGCAGTACAGAGAAGCATCTCTCAGCCTGTGCCCGTGAGCTTAAGCTACCAGTGCAAGCTTCACCAGCACTCTGCATGGAGGCTTCGGCATTTTGCTTATGCAGTCAGAAAAGGATTACAGATAGCCGGGTAAAGACAGATTCAGAGGAAAAACAAGCACACCTTTATAGACTACTGTTTTATAAATCCTAAATGGTTTTAAAAAATCAGAACCAGATATTGGGGTAAATGCTTAAATATAAGACAGACAGATGGAGAAACAAGCCACTAGAGAAACATCTTACCACTCCTGAATCCTCAAGCCAAAAGGAATAGATCCTGTCTTCACAAACTCTCAGACTGAATGCCTCAAGTCCTTAGCCAAAAAGAAGAGGAACACAGGATTAAACTCCTGTCTCCTCCTAGTTAATATTTATTTCTCTGCCCAATTATATCATGTCCTGTCTTAATCTTTCTAGTGCTGGAATTAAAGCAGTGTGTGCTTCTAAGTACTAGGAGCAGAGGCATGAGATCTCAAGTTCTGGGATTAAATGTGTGTGCCACCATTGCCTGGCTCTGTTTCTCTTTTGGACTAAACTGATTTTGTGTAGTTCAGGCTGTCCTTGAAATCACAGATCCAGACTTCTTTCTGCCTCCCAAGTGCTATGATTAAAGCTGTGTAGCACCACTGCCAGACCTCAAAGGCTATCTCTGTGACTCACTTTGTCTTCTGGTCTTCAGGCAATATTTATTTCTTAGAGGATACACAAATATCACCATAGAATATAGTGTGTTTAAATATGCACAAAAATTTGGGAGAGAGAAGAGAAAGAGTATATGCAGTGTTAGATTAGAAATATAGTTTTAATATAATAAAGTTATTAAAGGGGAGTAAAGAAATAATAAAGCAATGCAAACATTTAAAATTTACAGAGTGTTATTGTGTATCCTTTGAATTTATAGACTGCTGAAAAAATCAATGGCTGCTAAGTGATACTGGGTGAAAGCTGTTACATTCAATATGTACAACCTATACATATTAAAGTATCTATCTTGACTTCAAAATTTAAGTGAAAAAACATTTGCTTTGAGAGAGGTTATGCTTTTCTTTCCACAGAAAATGAGAAGCTGCAGATTCATTTCTGGTTATTAAAAATCAGGTTTGATTGAGGAAGACTCCCTGAAAATCCTTACTGAAAACATAAAGAAATAAACATGAAAGAACTATAATACTTTTACCAAAGGCAATCTACAGATTCAATCAATGCACTGCTCATCAAAATCCCAACACAATATTTTATAGACCTTGAAAGAGCAATATTCAATTTCATTTGGAATAACATGAAAGCCAGGATTGCCAAAATTATTTTACTCAACAAAAGAACCTCAGGAGGTATCACCATCCCTGACTTCAAGTTATGCTATAGAGCTACAGTGATAAAAGCAGCCTGGTACTAGCATAAAAACAGAATTGTCGATCAATGGAATAGAACTGAGGATCCAGACATTAACCCAAAAATCTATGAACACCTGATCTTTGACAAAGAGGCCCAAAATGTTCAATGGAAAAAAGATAGTATCTTTAACAAATGATGTTGGCATAGCTGGACAGAAATGTGTAGAAAAAATGTAAATAGATCCGAGTCTGTTACCCTCCTCAAAACTCAAATCCAAATGAATCAAAGACTTCAACATAAATCCGGCCACTTTAAACTTGATAGAAAAGAAAGTGGGAAATACACTTCTACGAATTGGCACAGGCGACCACTTCCTAAATATAACACCAGTGGCACAAACACTAAGACCAACAATCAATAAGTGGGATCTCCTGAAGCTAAGAAGCTTCTGTAAAGCCAAGGACACTGTCAATAGGACAAAATGACAGCCTACAGAATGGGAAAAGATTTTCACCAACCCTACAAGTGATAGAGGACTGATCTCTAAGATATATAAAGAGCTCAAGAATCTAGAGCCCAAAACCTTGAATAATCCAATCAAAAAATGAGGTTCAGATCTAAAAAGGGAATTCTCAGCAGAATTACGAATGGCTGAAAGGCACCTGAAAAACTGTTCATCATCTTTAGCCATCACAGAAATGCAAATCAAAACAACTTTGAGATACCACCTGACACCTGTTAGACTGGCTAAGATAAAAGACACAGGGGACAGCCTATGCTGGAGAGGATGCAGAGCAAGGGGAACACTCCTCCATTGTTGGTGGGAGTGTAAGCTTGTTCAGCCACTTTGGAATGCAGTATGGCAGTTTCTCAGAAAATTGAGAATCAGTCTCCTCAAGGACCCAGAAATACCACTTCTGGGTGTATACCCTAAAGATGCACAGTCACACTCCAAAGACATTAGCTCAACTATGTTCATAGCAGCGTTATTTGTAGTAGCAAGAACCTGGAAACAACCTAGATGCCCCTCAACTGAAGAATGGATTAACAAACTGTGGTACATCTACACAATGGAGTACTACTCAGCAGTAAGAAAAAATGATATCCTAAAATTCCCAGGCAAATGGATGGATTTGGAGAATATCCTCTTGAGCGAGGTATCACAAACTCAGAAAGATAAGCAGGGGATGTACTCACTCATTAGTGGACTCTAAACAAACAAACAAGAAAAAAGCAAAGCATGTCCAAGATGCAAACCACAACCACTGAACAGCTTGGGATCAGAAACACCCTGGACTGACACCTTGGATCCCACTCCCCCTAGAGGAACATCTGACTCAGCCTTGATGTTGGGGGAGAAAACTGGATCTGCCAGGAGTGGAGACTGAACTAAGCAATATTGGGGCCGTGGGACCATGGGACTGACCAGGGAGGGGATGGGAATTTGTGGAGAAGAAAGAATGACCTGATGTGGTGGGAGGGGGAAAGGACCTTGAATAAGGATATACAAGGATAGAAAGTATGACTTCTTGTTCATGATAATAATAATAATAATAAAGACAAAAAGAACTATAATACATATGATGTATATTTTACCTGATCAAATATAAAATTAAATACATCATCTTTGCTTGACTTATGTATAATATATAGTCTATACTTGTATTAATGCAGATATGTATAAACTTATGGTGATGGTCTAGGAAGTGTGATGTCCCTGTCATTTGGTAACATTTTTACCTTTCTGGAGTTTTTGATGAAGTTGAAAACTAGATAGTTATAATTATAGTTTTCCTTAGTTATGGTAAAAAGATAAATTACATAAAAAACTTAAGACTCATCAAGATAGATAATGGTGTACTTTCCCTTTTTTTCAGTTTTCCAGTCACTTTAGTTTTTTTTAATTTGGTGATTTTACATCATGCATCCCATCAAACTCAGTTATAAGTCTTCTCAGATTCATACCCACACTTATGATCTCCCCATTTCGTCTAGGTTTATTTTATTTTTGTGGAGTATAGATTTTCAAAGTATAATCTGATAATTCTCTGGATTTCCTGGGGGTCTGTTGTTATGTCCCCCTTTTCATTTCTGATTTTGTTAATTTGTATACTCTCTCTCTGTCTTTTAGTTAGTTTGGATAAGGATTTATCTATCTTGTTGACTTTCTCAAAGAACCAACTCTTTGATTCATTGATTCTTTGTATTGTTCTTTTTGTTTCAATTGTATTGATTTCAGCTCTAAGTTTGATTATTTCCTGCTACCTACTTCTTCTGATTTGCTTCTAATTGTTCTAGGGCTTTCAGCTCAGCTGTTAGGTTCTGAACTTAGCTTTTCCATAGGCTCTGCTAAGTTCTCATTAAGAAATATAAATAATTGAAGACTAGATTGATTATAAACTTTCTCACCCTTTGCTTTAGGGTAATCTGCAGGCAAGGGAGGACACATATTTGAAAGAGGCTCCAGTAAGCGAGCTGAGGGAGCAATCCCCAGAATAGTTGTCAGTAGTGCAATTTTTATTACTGATTTTGCCTGAACAAGAAAAACATTTTTTGCCTCCTTTACTTTTATAAAATTTAAGGTTTCACTATCCTGCTTATATTTATGAAAGGAATTCATCATCTATTTTCATGATTAATAATATCTTTATCTTCCCTAAGTATTTTTATAACAGTCTAGATTAATACCAAAATGATTCAAAATGAGTTACGATTTTTTTCACCTTGTTTACAATTTGGGGAGGGGAACTTTGTCCCATATGTTCTCATCTAAATTTTCATCTTTTGGAAACCAAAGATTATAATCACAAACAACTTGGAAACAATCTAATAGCTCTGACTTTGACACTAGTGTTCTTCCTTTCTTTAAAAAGAGAAGTACATGCTCACCTAAGACAAAGCCTTCCCTGGTCTCTGCCCCATTATTCTCACACATTTCCTTCTGTGAGGGTCTCCACTCTCTGATTTCATAGCCAACTCCAGGTCCCTTTTCAGCCACCACTCGTCACCACTCCAGAGACCGTGGGACCTGGGGAATGAGATGGACTAAAGGCTCATGCAATAGCCAACTTCACTCAGAGTAGCCGACTGTTTATACTCTGAGGACAAGGAAGTTCATATGAGTCCAAGCTGTATAAAATGACAAAGACAAGCTGAGCATGATAAAAATATTTTCACAGAAGCACACAATGGACTCTAACAATTTCACTGGTTACTGATAACAAGCAATAACAAATAATCAGAAATAAACCAATCCAAATAAACCTGCCTGGAGAGAGCATAAAAACCCATTTCTCCAAAAATTCAGTGTTTTGGAAAAGCTGAGACAGAACATTTTTGTCCTATTTTCTTCTAGTGTTTCCACAAACACTCAGAATATTAAAACTAATCCATTCTCTGGGTCATGTTCTTACATGGAGTAAATGGTTTATTTGGCTTACACTTCCATATCACTGTTCACCATCATAGGAAGTCAGGAGAGGAATTCACCCAGGGCAGGAACCAGGATTCTGAACCAGATGCAGAGGTATAGAGGGATGCTGCTTACTGGCTTCTTCATCATGGCTACTCAGCTTCTTTTGTACAGAAACCTTTGTCCAAGGATGGAATTGGCCACACAGGGCTGCCCACATAACTCACCTATGAATCAGTAATTAAAAAAAATACTCTGCCTGTGGATCTTATGGAGTTGTTTTCTCAATGGAGGTTTCCTCCTTTCAGACATCTCTAGCTTGCATCAAGTGGACAGAACCTGCCAGTTCATGGCTATTGGCCACCATGAAGCAATGACCGTAAGACTCGCATAACCATTGGAACAGTACAGTGGTAGCTTGCCCTATAGTACTGGTAATGAGACAGTTACAGTCTCATGGGGATGTGGAGCTGATTTCACAGCTTCACCAGAGACTCCTGTCTCCACTTCCTACCATAGCTGCTTATGGTATTGGGCAGGAGGTAGGAGGTAGAATCTTGATTAAGGTTTAGTATCTTTTCTCATTCAACATTTTGAAGGTTAGGACCTATGTTGGAGTCAGAATTTCTGGTCATGTGATTTTCTGTGGGTCTTCTATGCCCTATAGATTACAAGGTATTCAGGTAATCCATGGAACTGGTTCACTCAACTCAACTAGGATGGAACAAATTCTTTGCACAGTTTCACTTTGGGTGAACAATTTTTAATGATTTCCTAGGAAAAGTCATATGATAGGGAAAGTTAGAGAGTAAAGGCTGGGAAGCTCTAAATTGCAGCATTAAGAGTTTTGCATTTCTGATTACATCAAAGAACCAGCCACAAACAGAGTTCAAAAATGAAGGTATTTTCTTAGGGCTGTTGGCTGCACAACACACACTGAAGCTTTATTCTTTTCTGTATTTAGGCTCTACTTATTAGTGAAAACATGTAGTATTTGTCTACATGCAGCTGATCTATTTCTTTTTTATTTTTATTTATTATTTTTTGAATAAAGTCTTATTTATTATCCATGAATCCCCTAGTTCAAACTCACTACTCCCTCCCACCCCTCCTGGTCACTCTTTCTTCTCCCCAATCTCCTTATCTCTTCTCCAGCAAGGGCAGGAGGTCCCAAGGTCCCAAGGTGGCTTAGTTCAGCATCCACTCCAGGCAAATCTGTTTTCCTCCTCCCAACATCAAGACTGGGTCAGGTGAACCACTGGAGGGAATGAGTTCAAAGGTACTGGTCCAAGGTGCTTCAGATCCCAAGCTGTTAAGTGGTTGTGGTTTGCAGCTTGGATATGCTTTGACTTTTGTTTGAAGTCCACTAATGAGTGAGTACATCCCCTGCTTATCTTTCTGGGTTTGTGATACCTTGCTCAGGAGGATATTCTCCAAATCCATCCATTTTCCTGCAAATTTTAGGATATCATTTTTTCTTACTGCAGAGTAGTACTCCATTGTGTAGATGTACCACAATTTGTTAATCCATTCTTCAGTTGAGGGGCATCTAGGTTGTTTCCAGGTTCTTGCTACTACAAATAATGCTGCTATGAACATAATTGAGCTAATGCTTTTGGAGTGTGAATGTGCATCTTTAGGGTATTTGCTTATAAGTGGTATTGCTGGATCCTTGGGGAGATTGATTCCCAGTTTTCTGAGAAAATGCCATATTGCATTTCAGAGTGGCTGAACAAGTTTACACTCCCATCAACAATGGAGGAGTGTTCCCCTTACTTCACAACCTCTCCAGCATAGGCTGTCATCTGTGTCTTTAATCTTAACCATACTGACAGGTGTAAGGTGATATCTCAAAGTTGTTTTGATTTGCATTTCTCTGATAGCTAAAGTTCTTGAGCACTTTTTCAAGTGTCTTTCAGCCATTTGTGATTCTTCTGCTAAGAATTCCCTTTTTAGATCTGAACCCCATTTTTTGATTGGATTATTCAAGGTCTTGGGCTCTAATTTCTTGAGTTCTCTATATATTTTAATGATCAGTCCTCTGTCACTTGTATGGTTAGTGAAAATCTTTTCCCATTCTGTAGGCTCTCATTCTGTTTTATTGACAGTGTCCTTAGCTTTATAGAAGCTTCTCAGTTTCAGGAGGTTCCACTTATTGATTGTTGTTCTTAGTGTTTGTGCTACTGGTGTTGTATTTAGGAAGTAGTCACCTGTGCCAATTCATTAGAGGGTATTTCCCTTTTTTTAAGAAAAAATCAGGTTCAGTGTGGCTGAGTTTATGTTGAGGTCTTTGATCCACTTGGATTTGAGTTTTGTGCAGGATGATAGGTTTGGATCTATTTGCATTTTTCTACACACTATCATACAGCTATACCATTACCATTTGTTAGAGATACTATCTTTTTTCCATTGAATATTTTGGGCCTCTTTGCCAAAGATAAGGTATTCATAGGTTTTTGGGCTAATGCCAGGATCTTCAACCAATTGCATTGATCCACAATTCTGTTTTTATGCCAGCACCAGGCTGTTTTTATTACTGTAGCTCTATATTATAAGTTAAAGTTGGAGATGTGATGCCTCCTGAAGTTCTTTTATTGAGCAAAATTGTTTTGGCAATCCTGGCTTTCCTATTATGCCAAATGAAATTGAGTATTGTTCTTTCAAGGTCTGTAAAAAAATTGTGTTAGGATTTTGATGGGAATTGCATTGAATCTGTAGATTGCTTTTGGTAGGATTGCCATTTTCACTATGTTTATCCTACCTATCCTGGAACATGGGAGATCTTTCCATCTTCTGATATCCGCCTCAATTTCTTTCTTCAACGATTTAAAGTTTTTTTGTCAAATAGATCTGTTGCTTCTTTGGTTATAGTTACTCCAAAGTGTTTAATGCTATTTTCACAGCTGATCTACTTCATTCATGTGTGTATTTCAGCATGAATATGGAGATCAGAGCACAGCATATGGAATTTAATTTTCCTTTTCAGAGAGAAATCAGGTTGTCTGGCTTTTCAACAGATACTTGCACCCAAAGAATCATCTGTCCAGAATCCCTGTCTATTCTTAATGTTGAACAAACTCTTCTTCAATCAGATTAAACTTTACTCTTTCCTCATGTACTTATATCCCTCCTTCTTAGTCAAATTACACAGATTTGTAATTTGAGAATGTGTTCATTAGTCTGACCCTTTATGTCAGACAAAAGAAGAAGGCTGTAACAGAAGAGTGTGAGACTAAGAGAAACAATGGCTGTTATCTACATGCAAGTCACTGTAACATGAGAAAAACAAGGAACTGAAGAGATGGATAAGAGACCTTCTCTTGAAGAGAGTCTGCTTCCTTACCTATTACCCACTTCACAGGACTCATGACAACCTATAGTTCTAGCTCCCTGGGTCTCAATGTCTGCTTCCAGTCTGACTGGGTACTTGTAAATATGTGACATACAATCACAAAGACATGTACATAAAAATAAATATTCACATTAGAAAAACAAATAATTTATAAATGTAGCACAGTGCAACCACGTGCAAACTTTCTTAAATGTTTGTATATACAGTGCAACCAAGCAAAATATAAATACAATACAATGATTTGTAGAGATATGATGCACCCAAAATGATTCAGAAGTTTATTCAGATATGACAGAATAAATATTTTTGAAAGGCATACTCACCTCTAACAACTCTACAATTTTATATTCAATGATTATGTCAATAATTTTTTTCCATAATGAGTCTATCAGATTCTTAGAACCATGTCAGTATCTTACTATGTGGATCTAATTTAAGAAATCAAACAGTGAATCCTTTGTATAAACAAATGTAGAATCACATCCATTTGTATCTCTTTATTGACAAACAGCTGTATGGTGTTCTGAAGCACACAGGGGCATTAAAAAAGGAAAGCTGCAAACAAGACTCAGTCTGCTTCAATAACACTATTTACTCATTTTGCAGAGAGTCAAATCCATGTTATTTAATTTACCAAGAAGCTATAGATGGATATAAAATGAAACTTTATTGTGTATTCATTATCTATCTTATTCCACATTTACAATCTTTATTCCTGCAGAGAACCTTCATGAATATAACAACAGTCATAAAGAGGAAAACTATTTTCTTAATAAATTTCAAAAGCATTTTTTCTTCCTACATAAAAAATCTTGTATTCAGGATACAAAGAATTTTTTAAGAAAGAATTAGTAATGCTAGACATTTATCTGAAAAAATATTTTGCATAATAGCATTTTCTTGTACATAGGACTGTGTGGTAGACACTGTGGACACTGAGTTATGTATGTGCTCTGACAGGTAAGTTGGTAACTGAAATGAAACTCTAAAGTTTTAGAGAAGATTTGTTTTAACTCTATATAGGCAAAATTGACTTCTTCATGTGTGTGTATGTGTGTATCCATTTGTTTGTGTGCATGAATTATCCTAGTTAACTTAGTATAGCTGAACTGAACTCCAAATTTCCCCAAAATAAGTTCTTTTCTCTCTATTTCATCATAGTTCCCTACCCAGTTTCCAAAGGCCAACTCTCCTTTTTTACTTGTATTTTAATTAGTGAAACAAGATCTATAATTGCATTTGTGTTCAAAGCTTTACAACTTCAATTTTACATTTTAATATTTTAAATATTTTTGTAATACTCATTCTATGATTTGCTCCATATAAATGTTCATTACTTATTATTTTAAACAAAAAATTGTTCTCAATGTCAAGTCCAATTGCAGAATCTTTCCAGATAAGGTCCTATGGTTAAAGCTGAAAAATCAAAATATAACCTGAAAAATTTCATGTAATTACAGCAGAAACTTGTGTTGCTTCCTAGAAGAGCAGGTAGCAGAAAGGTGTGATCCTAGTGGATCATTTGAGTGCCTCTGTATCACCAGTGAGTCACCTCAGGACCTATAAGGGAGCATGGAACAGCTCTGGGCCAGGGCATGATGACGAGAGAAACCTAAGAATAGTATTAGATGGTGTTATATACCGCCATGAGATATGTACAGCGTTTGAGTTATGAGTCCTCTATTTCAACTGCATGGAACTCTGTAAATTGGGGCTTTTTGGTATGAACAGGGATTCCACTATCTAATTGTTCATGATAGCATTTGTCCCTATGGGAGTCTTTTGAACAATAATTATGTTAGTTATTTTTGCAGCCTGATTTTCGTCCAACCTCTTTCTCAGACAGGCTTTATGCACCAATCTGATCTGTTTCCAGAACTTAACCTGGGTAGGATATTAGTCTTCATGTTCTGGAGCTCTATTCTCATTCCTCAGGCATTTGTGATAAGCTTTGGGCACCTTTTCTAGAATAAGAGGAATCTGAATGTTACAGTGGCTGCATGGACTGTGTGTTCTTAGTACCTGGAATGCCTCTGTTCACTGCCCTCCTTCCTGTTAAACTCACAAGATGGCTTAAATATCTATGTCCAAATGATCACACGTTGACCTTCACCAGGCTAGCCTTGTTCTCAGTTTTGTGTCCAGGAGGACTAATGACTCTAGAAATGTCAGGCATTGCATCCAGCAGCTCTTCTGGTGAAAAGGTAATTATTGCCTGTTTCAGTGAGCCCTAGAAATCACATACCATTCTAAATATATACATAAATGAAATATACTTCAGATACTAATAGAAAGTATATCAGTATTCACTGATATATTTAGAATAAAAATTAAGTATTTTGCCAATGAATGGAATCTGTAAAAATCTCTGCCTTCAGCTCACCAACGCATTGATAGAAAATATTAACATTTTTCTAGTTGTTAAGTGCTTGCTCTCCTTGGGGATTCCTACCATTCTCGTCCTCCATTCCCCTTCCAAGCTTTACATTATATTTGAGATAAACTTTTGCTCTTTTAATAAGATTAATTGTGTTCCTCTCTCTTTAAGTGGACTATGAGAGATGGAAGAGTTGACTCACCTTCCACATTATTTCAGAAATGGTAAAAGAAAGTAATTTAAAAGACAAGATAGATATGTATTTAGATTTAGGATAGATACGAGGAATTTAACCCTGAAGAGCTGAAGTAGGTATGTCCACCTATCTTAGTTCTGTATAAAAGAAGACATCAAGCAGTTACAGCATCAAACTAAAAAGATTGTTGCTCTTTGCTGCCCAGCACTGATATAAAATTAAGATGAGCTGCTTCAGGATGTGCTAGTTCACAGCCTGGATCCTTTATAACAACAATTCTCAAGATAGTAATAGTGGTTACACTTCGTTGTATACGTCTCCACACCCACCAGTCATACAGTGACTGAATTTAAGATAAGTATTATAATATTATGTGTTAAAATTGAGAGACATTGAGAATAGATACTGATAGGAAAACTGGGAGTTGTAAAAATTATGCCAATATATGAAAAGGGAAAATGCATCAAAGTGAAAAATATAAATGTTACAAATATTAGTGTCACTGTTGAAATCACAATACTTATTGCCTTTCCAATATCTAGTTATTATTGAGACTGAGTCTCCTTATGTAAACCAGAATATCCTTGAAAAACAATTACCTTACCTCAGTCTTTGTAATGCTGATGTTACAAGAGTGTATCCTGATTGTCTCCAGGGTTTGACAGACAACTGAAAACTTTATCTATCTTATTGATTCATTTAAAAAGTTAACCTTAGGCAAAGGCTCACTCAGGGCCCTGTCATGATCCTCCAGCCTGAGGATGGATATCGATGCCTCAGCACTTCTGTATCTCCAGGAGCTAGTCTCATTTGATCTTGCTGGAGCCAGGGACCAGCCTGGTCAGGGCCAGAACAAAGTGTAGGTCCTGAGGATCCCAGAGCCCCTCAGCTGCTCTCTGACTTAGTCAGGAAGAGGCTTCTGCTTTAATGAAGCTCCATGGCACAGCTGAGGGAATCAAGATCTTACCTCCATGAACTCACCTGGACCTCTATGGTGCAGACAGGCTTTGGTGCAGTTCTGGGAAGGTGACCCTTGCCAGGTTATATTTGTACTGTCAGGGTGTGTGGGGCTCTTGGCTGATGTCAGGTATGCAGACTTTAAGTTTCATGTTGTCACAGTGTCAGGTGGGAAGGAAGGCCTCTGCAGAGCCCCAGTCCCTGAAGTAAAGCTTCCCTCTCTCTCCACAATTACTGCATCTGTTTAGCTCAGATTATTATTTTGAGTTTAGTTAGGGTTTAATTATTTTGAGAGGAAAGTATGTGAGATGGGAAAATGAACAACTGAATATGTTTCTGTGACTGGAGCTCTTACATCTCCTGATTAGTTTTCATTTTTCCCAAAGATTCAAGCTGTGACTTGAAAGGAATTGACTTCATGGACCACTTTTTCTGCTTTTCTTTCTCAAATCCTTCATCAAACAGGAGTAGAATAAATGATGCTCAGCACTGGAGATTCTGCTTTCTGAGCAAGTCCAATCATGGACCAGACAAATTCAGAGTTTCTGTCCTACCTGCCAGGGACTCCAGCACTAGTGAAGATCTTTGCCATAAATGATTTTTTCATTCCTGCACATTATATACTTTAAATATCATATGGAACTGGAGCTATAAATGCCTCCCCAATATTGACCTTATTCTAAAAGAAATCTTTGCTTATAAATCTTCAAGGACACTTTTTAACTTATATATTTTCAAGAGTGGTCGTTCTATGTATTTTTCTTACTATCCAAAATGAAAAAAAAATATGTAAATAAACCTTTCTTCAGAACTGAGATTCAAAATGAAGGTATGATAATTTTGTTCTTGAAAGAAGGCCCCACTGGATTGTCTTAGGAGGTGAGTTCCAGGTCATGGCTCTTACTCTTTGCCCTGCATGATGGTGTCTCCATACATAAAGGTGCTGCTGATAGTCACATACTAAAAGCTAAAAGTGCTTCTTCTGTAAATGAAATGACAGCTTTGGAGGGATCCTCGCTATTGAATGCAGAATCCAGAAACAGAAAAGCTAAGTTACATATGTCATGGTAGATAGAAATAGAACAATAAGGGTTGTTGGTCAAAGGCCGCCATGGAATTCCTAAATGATCCAGGCTATTGCCAAGATTATAGGTTGTTCCTCGCAGATTGACACCAAGGCTTCATTGCATAACAAATCTACTACACTATTCACTGAACTTGATGCCTACATAGAGGCTTTACTCCTGTGTTCCAGCATCTTTGTTACAGGAAGGAACTCATTCTCTCAAAAGAGAAATATAAATACCAACCCTCTATCTACACAAGATAGAGTCACAAGCCCTCTATCTACAATGTACTGTCAGTAAGATATTCTAGGACATTGGTTGCACAAAGCTTGTGGCAGTATGTAACCCATGTTTGACACTGCTTCGCTAATCAAGAACCTGAGAATAAATAACCCAGGGACTCAGGCTAACCTGAAATAATGCTAGTCTAAAAAAGGGGAAAATGTATTGCTAAAATGACTCTTAATGACATTATGCTGTACTCATAAATCAGTGCCTTATTGAGCTATCAGCAGAGAAGCTTTCTCTTGTAGGAGATGAGAATAAACACAGAGGCCCATAGTCAGACATTACCTAGAATGTGAGAAACCTTGAAACACACAGTCTTAAATGAATGTCTCCATCAAATACCTCCCTCCAGAGCTTAGGGAATCCACAGAGGAGGATGTATAAAGAGCATTAGACCCAGAAGAAATAAAAGACACCATGAACACAAGGCCCTCTAAATCAACATGAACAAAGCTCATAAGAAACCTGCAGTCTCTCTTATGGCTTCCGTACTAAGATTCTTCTCCCAGACACTGCTTTCTGGTCTGGGAGAACATATGTGGCCTTAGAAGAATAGCTTCATGCTATTTAATCCTGCTTCCAAGAATTGGAAAGGTAAGCATGACTATGGTACCACCATGTTGAAAAGCCCTGTATGGTGCTACCAGCAACCAAAGCAGTTTATAATTTAGTGATTTAAAAACCTCCCTGGTTAAAAAATTATTAAAGATATGCAATTAAACAGATTCAGATGGAGAAAACCCCTAAACGGGTTACAATGTATATAAAATGCACACAGGTTTAGTAGAAAAAAGAAAGATAGTGAAAACAAAAGAAATAGAGTAAGATAAATAAAATACACCTCCTAAAGATGGGATATCAACAAAGTCTGGCTTATGTATGTTATGTTTTCTTTTAATTTTTTAATTGTTAATGAGCTAGTTGCAGAAAGACATTTGACTGTAAAAGCAACTAATTTAAACCAACATATATATTTTAAAAGTATCCTGGCTTTGAAATTTGGATCCAAGGATATGTTGCTTTGAAAAAGAGGTTCTGCTTTTGTTTCCATGGATGAGAACTTGTGGATTGCTTCCAGCCTAGTATTGTTTGATTCACCAAGAGCCCCTGAAGGCAACTGGCTAAAATGATGCAGCCTCACAGACTACTACAGCCAAGATTTAACCATGATTCTTAATTTTCTCAAGATACCATAAGATTACCAGTGCCCACAATCTGCAGAAAGTAGTCTAAAAAACTACACCCATATTTTCCCCAAAATATATTATGAATGTTTATCTTTGTTTAGAGGGTTTGGCTATTGGTCATAGTCAATCTCTTTATAAAAAAAGGAGGTATAGAAATAATAGGATAAGAGAATAAATTATTGAATCTACTTTTTAAAAGCAACTACTTTTTAAAAATATTTTACATTGATGTAAATTTTAGTTTATTGATACAAATTGGAAATTAATCTTTTAACCTGTAAGTATATTTCTACATTTGTTTAAAATATTATGTTTCTACAGTTCCTTTAAAATCGTAATGTACAATTTCGAAATACAGCTAATAGTTAATCATTTGTGATAATCTAACTTACAATCATTTTAGTTAGATGTTTTAGATATACAAAAATGTATTTCAATTAGGTAAGTAATCTTCAAACAGTTCAAAGGCCTACAGAATTTGACATTTAAAATATTTTAAGAACTTAGACTTTTCTGGACAGTGAGGCATGTCTGCTCCTGGAAGCACCAATCTAGAAGAAGATAATGGGCATCATAGAAACTCCAAATGAAGTTTACTTTTTGTAGAAAAGATTAGTCATTGAACAAGAGACTGTTCTTGCTTAGACTCCTTGAAAGTATGCTGTATAAACTGGGCATGCAGGACCCATAGGAAAGTGACCTCTGAACTTTGGTAGAACAAACTGAGATGGTCCTTCATATTTTTGCTTTGCAGAGAAAACTACCAGACATACGATAGGACACAAGGAGAAGAAACTGACAAACCTTGCCAAAATAGGTGGAACAGTCCTTCAAATTTCCTTCTTTACTTAAAACATCTGCCAGAGACTCTAGGCATGTAGGCTGAAGATGGATTTCCTAATGTTACAAAAGCACTTTAGGTGATTGTCCAGGCAGCCAGATGTCTTTGTCATTTCTAAAATTTGAAGGTTGTTTGCAATGTACTCTGTTTACTCAGATAATATTATATTCTTATGTGGTTTTTGTTGAAGTTGAAGACTAGGTAGTTATAATTATAGTTTTCCTTAGTTATAATAAAAGGTAAATTAAATTTGAAACTCTGGACTCACAAAGATAAATTAGATAATAGAATACTTTCTTTAATTTGGCTAACTACAAATAAACTAGATATTGTAACTGTAATCTTGCTTGATAGCTGTTTTGTTGTATGTAACAATGTTAAAATTGAAAGCTTCCTTTTTGATTAGACAGAAAAGAGGAAGTGATATGGTATGTTTTTCTGTATGCTATGAATATGCTTTATTATTGGGTAATAAAGAGGCTGTTTTGGTCTATGGCAAGGCAGCTTGGAGGCAGGTGGAAAATCCAAGAGGAGAGAAAAAGAGGAGAAAGGTGGAGTCAAAGAGATGCTGCAAGCTGTGGCCAGAGAAGCAAGGTGTAAAGGTATGTGTAAGCCACTAGCCATATGTCAAGACAAAGATTAATAGAAATGGATTAAGTTGGAAGAGCTAGTTGATAATGAACCTGAGTCATAAGCCAAAGAGTTTGTAATAAAAACAAAGCAAAAGAAGAAATCACAGAGACTCAAGCAGCATGCTCAGGGCCTGCATTGGTCTGCACCAGATCTATGTTCTTCTAGTTTTTATGGAATTCATGAGTATGGAAATGAGTATGCCTCTGATTCTTTGCCATCTTTAAATTCCTTTTCTACTGTTTGTCTTTTCTAATTTTGATGTGATATATCTTGTTATTTCTTAAAATATTTTCTTTAAATGAATGAATGAATTGGAAACTTAGACACTGGGGTAAAGGATTTTAATGACTGAATTGTCATGTATACTTACTGGGAGGGATAAAAAAGTTTTATTCCTGTAGAATGACACTGGATATATCAACCAACAGGACCTCACATAAAGGAATAGTTGAGGAATAGTGGGATACTTGGATTCCACAGGTGTGTCTTTTCTTTTCTACTCCTTCTTTCTTTTATTTGTGTGCATTTTTATTTAGTTACAGTTTGGTCTCTTTTTCTTTTTGGATATATATTTTTTATTTTGTTTCTTGGTTTTGGGAGATTTGTTGTATTGAGTTTATGTTTGTTCTTTTGAAAAAGCTTGAGGTTTGATGGGTAGGGTAAAGGAGATAACTGAGAAATACTTGGAAAGGGGAAGAATATAATAAAAATATATTTAAATTTTAAAATTGTTTTAAATATCAAAAAATATAATAATGAAAGAAATTTAAAAAATACCTTTGGCTCAACAAGGAACACTTTTCTCTGTTGTCTTTATTATTGCTATTTTGAAAGCTTCTAAATATTTTCTTTGCCATGCTTCTTCCTTGATCCAGAATTGGTTCAATTTAGAGATGTTTAGTTTTCATGAATTTTTAGGTTTTCCATGGTTTGTGTTGTTCTTGAATTCTAATTTTAGTCTATGATGGTCTGACAGTATACAAAAAGTTATTCCCATTATTTGCATCTATTCATATTTGCTTTATAACAGAGTATATGGCCAATTTTAGAGAAAGTTTCATGGGGTGATGAGAACAAAATATATTCCTTTGTATTTGCGTGGAAAGTTCTGTATATCTATTAAGCCCATGTGAGTCATAACATTTATTAGATCTCTTATTTTTCAGTTAAGTTTCTGTTTGGTAGACCTATCCATTGGTGAGAGTGGGGTATTAAAGCCTTCCCCATTAATGTGTGGGGTTTTATATGAGATTTAAACTTTAGTAATGTTTCTTGTACATATTTAGGTGCCCTTGTGTTGGGAGCAAAAATGTTCAGGATTGAGACTTCATCTTGGTGAATTTTTTTCTGAGATAAATAAGTCGTATAGATCCTGGTGTCTTTTGATTGATTATCATTTGAAGTATATTTTTTTCAGGTTTTAAGATGGCTACACCAGCTTGTTTCTTGGATCAAAAAAACTTTTCCCAATGTTTTATTCTGAGCCAGTTTCTGTGTTTGAAGTTTTTTAATAGAAGGATAGATTCTGTCTTTGTATTCATTGTGTTTGTCTATGTCTTTTTATAGATGAATTGAGTTCATTGATATTAAGAGATATTAATGACCAGTGGTTGCTATTTCTTTTTATTTTTGGTGGTAGTGTGTGTGTGTATTTTTGTTCTGTGGGCTAATCTATTGTTTGTTATTTCAAGGGCTTATCTAGCTGCCTTAACTTGGAGTTTTCCTGTTAGTGTTTTCTTTAGGGCTGGATTTGTGGATAAGTATTGTTTGAGTCTGTTTTTTTTTTTTTAAATGAAATATCTTGTTTATTTCATCTATAGTGATTGATAGTTTTTCTGGATACAGCAGTCTGGGGTTGCAATCATGGTCTTTTAGTGTCTGTATAACATCTGACCAGGACCTTTAGATCTTTATGGTTTCCATTGAATAATCTGTGTTTTTCTGATGGGTCTACCTTTATAGGTAACTTGATCTTTTTCCTTTGCTGCTCTTATTATTTTTTCTTTATTTTGTAGGTTTTGTGACTTTATTATTATGTGGCAAGCAAACTTTTTGGGGGTGTCTAGTCTATTTGGTGCTCTGTGAGCCTCATATATTTATAGGTATTTTCTTTTTTAGATTGGAAATTTTTTATGAATTTGTGAAACATATTTTTTGTGTCTTTGAGCAAGTATCTTTTTTCTTCTTCAATTCCAATTATTTTTTGTTTTCATATTTTCATGATGTCCCATATTTCTTGGATATTTTGTGTTATGACTTTTTTAGCTTTAGTGTTATCTTTGACATGTCTGTTTCCATTATTGAATCTTCCACACCAGATATTCTTCCATCTCTTCCATTCTGTTGGTTATGCTTGCATCTGTAGTTCCAGTTTTTTTCTTCAGATTTTCTATTTCCAGTAGTGCTTTGGTTTGTATCTTCTTTATTGCTTGTATTTTAATTTTTAAATCTTGAAATTTTTTATTCACCTCTTTGACTGCTTTTTCTTGAATTTTTAAATTTTCTTTCAGGGATTTGTCTCTTCCAGTTTTCCATTTTTTTCCTTCTGTTTCTTTAAAGGATTTTTTAATTTCTTATTTTAAGGCTTCTATTATTATTTTTTTATTTTTTTTCTTTATTTATTTTGTATTTATCAAAAAACAGTAAAATGAATTTAAAATGCTGAAAAGTTAACAATAACTATAAAGAGGATAAAAATCATAAGCATGACTTATCAAGGGTAATAATGCAAATAAGATTGCTACACATATATTTACTTTGTGTTCAGCTTTCCCTCTGAATTTTTTTTCCATCCCTGTATATCCTTATTCAAGGTCCCTTCCCCCTCCCACCACATCAGGTCATTTTTCTTCTCCGCAACTCCCCATCCCCTCCCTGGGCAGGGAGTAGACAGTCCTATGGTTCCCACTGACCCAATAATGTTTGGATCAGTCTCCACTCCTGGCCAAATCCAGTTTTGTGGCTTCTATTACTTTTATAAAGTTGTGTTTAAGGTCATTTCCTTCTGCTTCTTCTGCTTTGCCATGATCAAGTCTTGTTGTAGAACCACAAGATTCTGGTGGTGTCACGTTTTTCCTTATGTTGTTACATGTATTTTTGCAGTGGCATCTGCTGATTGTTTCTCAGATCATTGCAGAATTTGTCTCACAGAGAGCTGATTTTGGTGCAATCTGTTCTGGCTGTTTCTGTGTCCCAGGAAACCTCTCTTTGATTTAATCTGTGCTTTTGGTCCAGTTAGAGGCAGTGTATTCTGTGTCACAGTGATCTGTACTTGGTGTAATTAAAGCTGGCCGATCCATCCTGTGTCTCAGGGATCTAATCTTGGTCCATTAAGAGCTCTTGATTGAGATGAGCTCTTGATCTTACAGGTTTTTTTTTTGTTTTTGTTTTTGGTTTTTTTATCCAACACATTCTGGCAAGTTATGGGTCTCAGGTACCCCCTCTTAATCCAGTATATTCTGTCTCAAGTGCCCCCTCTTGATTGAAGAGGTATTGAGGACTTGCAGGTCTAAGCAGTTGCTTTTGATTTATAGGAAATGAGGAACTGTGTATCTTAGAGAACCTCTCTTGATCCAACAGGTAGTGGGGGGCTGTGGGTCTTTGGTTTCTACTGAGGTTGCTGGGTGTATTGGGGGTTGAGGTGGGCTTTTGTATTTGGGGGAATTTAGTGAACTGGATTTTACTGGTGCTTCTGGCCTGCATGAGTTTTTACTGCCGGTCTAGATTTAAAGGAGAGATGAGTGGGGGTAGATTTCTAAGGGCTATGTCCCAGGTTTGGGGTCCTGAATATCAGGCTCTCTGTCTTGGCTGGGTGGAGTGTCATTCACCTCCTGGTCCAATGGGTACTCAGAATTTTTGTCTCTCAGGTTGCCAATGGTATCACCAAGTAATAGGGATTGGGGCAGGATTATATAGTTAGAAATATACAGCAAATTGAATTTTACTCGATCTTCTGACCTGCAGAAGTTTTCCATGCTGGCCTGGATTTAAGGGAGAAATGAGTAGAGGCAGAATTTCAAGGGCTGCGTCTCAGGACGTGGGTCTTGGAGGCAGAGCTCTCTGCCTGACCTGGATGGAGTGTCACTCACTTCTAGGACCAATGGATGCTCATGATCTGTGGGACTCAGTTTGCCTCTTTGGTTCCTGAGTGATGAAGGAGGTTGGAGGTTAAGGCCGGGTTTTGTAGTTCGTGGTGTCTAGCAAACTGGATTTTACTGGGACTTCTGGCCTTCAGGGATTTTGTATGCTGGCCTGAATTTAGAAGTAGATGAGTTCTATATGTCTTTTAAAGTAATCATTAACAGGCTAATCATATAATCCACTAGTGGAATCTCTGTGCTATTTACACAATGCTTCTATCTTGTATTGATGATGTGCTTCCATGACTCTTTCTACTCCCAGAAATTATGACCATGAATGATCCTTTATAGACACAAAATAATATTGGCTATTCTATGAAGAAAGGCAAGACAGACAGATAGCTGCAGCTTTGAACTTTATTCAGCTCATTATTAGCTAGTCACCCTATTGTGAGTGGCAATTAACATTTATGTATTGAAATAATCTTAGTCAATCCATGTATTTTGGTAGTATCAAAATAAAGTTCCATTTCATTTCAAGAGTAAAGAAACAGAGCATAACCATGAGTTGTAAAATGTAGAACCAAGTCCAAAGTGTAAGTAATCCATTGTCTCTAAAAATCAATGCCAAGTGGATTATTTTGTGTTGCCAAGTTTGAAGTTCGTAAGACATGTTCTTATACATGAAAGCGTGGAGGTACAGCTTTAACACTTCATTAAACAAGTATTGTTTTAAATCCAGTCTTTTATAAACCTCATACTTAAGACAGGATAGGAATTATACAAAAAAAATTGTATCTCAATTTAAAAGTATCTTTTGAGACCTTTTATCTCTTTGGTCAACTCATAACACAAAGACCATTGCCCTCAATAAAGATGGTGGGTAAGCATTCTTCAGTTCTAGTCAAAGTGGCCACCACACTTGTGGCTGCCCTCAGTTAAGATGGCAATAAGCATCCTGTTGTTTCCTAGAAGAGCTCTAAACCCAAATTACAAATTTAAGTTAACTTTTTTGTTACAGACTTTTAACCATATCTAATAAGTCATTAATCTATAATTAAGATAAGGAGAATAGGATAAACTCCATTTTGAAAAAGAACTGCATTTTAAACAAAACTTGGCCAATGGCTGAATTTAGCTCCACTCAGTTCTATAGAGTTTTAAAAATAACTACAAATGGCCCTAAATACCTCAGGGCAACCTCACCCAGATGCACCAATGCATAGAATGTTTTAGTAAACAATATCTGTGAGGCTCCAAATGTCCTTGCAACCACTGATGGAAAGTATCCAAATTCCCTTAGATCTGAACTCCTTGCTTCTTTTTTAAAACTTTCACTGTGAGGGCTAGAGGCCAATCTTATCTACCTGCTGTATCAGAATGCTGAGATTTACCCCAAGCCTAGGCTTGTAACCAATAAACCCCTTGTGTCTGTATCAGACATAGGTTCTTGTGGTGGTAGTGTTGGGGAGCATGAAGTGGCCACAACAAAGACATATAGATCATAGCATATTCACATATTTAAGACCAGTCAGAAACAAACATTCAGTGGCCACATACATTTATGCATCTAATTGAACCTGAGTTAATTTTTGTGTGAATTCCTGTTTGTAACAAAACTTACAGGTAGGGCTGCATCAGTGGCAATGGGATGTGAGACCTGAGTCTCCTCTTGTATGAAGTCTCCACATTTCACACTCTATGTTATAATACACAAAGACAAGGAATAAACACCAGAAAAACTAAGGGTCATCAATAGGAAACATGGAACAATGACATTTAACAATTAAGAGTTCATCAGGTTTTTTTGTGTGTGTACAACTCAGACCCTATGAAGCCATCACACTGCGCTACCCTAGGTTGCCCCAGCCACAAATTCATACTGCACCCAGCCCAGTCTCCTAGAACTATCATAATGGATAGAAGGCTATTCTAGTTGCCTTTTTCTACAAGCTCTAACTGCCTGACATTCCCATATTGGGCCTTTCCAAACTATAAGTTTGCCCTTCAATGCTCTGTCCTTGGCTTCATTGTGCAGCCTAGGCATTGGGACCCTGCTGACAGCATCAGGGTGTTGGGCCACCTCCAGTGTGACTTGGGCTCCAGAGTCATCATGATGGGAAATCACAGATCTACAGCTGATCAGGCAAAAACTAGTGGCTCTAGCTCAACTCTCAACCAAATATAAAGTCAGAAGGAACCAGAGGGCTGTGGCACATCTCCCTGTGCTCTAGATGGTAGATTTTTTGGGTCTCATCAGAGCCCTTTTTTTCCTCAGTAGTATACCACAAAATGAGAATCCAAAACCAGGCAGAAGAGTCATAGAGTTTTATAATATTTTCTATGACTTACCAAAACCAAAAAGAAGACCTGCAAAAGAATGCTTGTAGGAGAGTCAAGGACATATCATGACAGGTCCCTTTTAGTTCTAATCCATTTAAGAACTAGACCTCAGATCAGAAACAAAGGGCAACAATCACCCAGATTGCTGACACTGGACAAGGAGAATGACATGTATGCCTGAGCCAATTCCTCTTCTTCCCCTCTAGGTAATAACCAAATAAGGGTAGACCTTGGGACTAATCCAGACTTGCCCAAGAACAGAATAGCTATTGCCTTAGTCCACCCCTGCAAGCTCTAACCAATTAAAAATGTACTAAAGTGCTTTCTTATTGCAAAGGCCAATCCTAAGTAGAACGGTCACACTGTTTTTAAAATTTCTTTAGTTGTACTTAAAAAGAATCTTCAAGATTCTCTCAGGGTTGTCCTTTTGCCTATTTGTTGGATTGTAGGGTCCCAGGATACTAGTACCATTACTCTCAAGATGGTAAAGGCTGTTGCTGATTGCATCCTGTCTGGAAATTTTGCATGGGACTTCTTGAGGTCCTAACACTTGCTATTGTCCAAGTTAGACTGTTTACTCAGGTGTCTGTGTATGTGTTGGGGGAGGTTATCCTCTTGAGCTGGCGTGAAAGCAGCTTCAAAACTATCTTGATAGAACTATCTTGATGGGGGGGTTCCATATGTTAATTGTGAAATCTGACAGAAAAAAAGAAAAAAAAAACCTTCGAATTTTAGGCTAATTTAAGGAAGCTTTAATTAAAAAATTAAATACTGACCAAGATGGAATTTGGTCAAGACTACCACCTGGAAACTTCCCAGCTGTGTGACCCAGAGACAGGTATTAGTGGGGTCTATATGGAAAAAAAACCCATAAACTATTGTAATTTTAGGCCTAAGATTAAGTCCACATCTGAGGTTTTGAACTTCTTGTTTTGTTTTGTTTCTTACAACAGGGTCT
The DNA here is from genome assembly GCA_004025045.1 of Sigmodon hispidus. Lineage (NCBI taxonomy): Eukaryota > Metazoa > Chordata > Mammalia > Rodentia > Cricetidae > Sigmodon > Sigmodon hispidus. Next base: position 9,294 of record PVIH01009674.1, on the reverse strand, counting down.
TAGTCACTTATTTTGGCCTTGACCTCACAAAAATCCTTCTTCCTCAGCCTCAGACTGCTGGGATTAGAGTTGTGAGCCGGACTAATCTACTTTTGAAGAGGAGAAAATTGTATTCTAGAAAGAAAAACATACACATGAGGAACAGGGAGGTTGCCTGCCCAGTGTTTAACTGTAATAATTTGTGTCTTATAAAAGTCCTTCACACCCCTTGAGGACACAACTGTGTAGCTATGAGACAAAACATCTTCCTCTGTTTCCTACAGGGTCAGCATTGCACACATGTATTCCTTTCAACACATCATTTCTCCTGGTTTCAGAGAGAACAATAAGCCATGTGAAACTTAGATCCAGATAATAAACCTAAATCAACCTAAACTGCCAAAGTCACTATATCAAGTGGACCCCCCATCAAGGTATGAAAGCGATAGACAGATATGAGAGGAATACCTGTAATTTTAGTACCCAGGAAGCCAAGACCAGAAGCCTGTTAGGTGAAGGCCTGTTTAGGATTCATAACATTATTTATGGAGCTAAAAAATATTCTAAAATTCATATGGAGATAAAAAAACAACAACCCACCGGCAAAGCAATGGTTAGCCTTATGAGCTAAAATTAAAGTATCTAATTAACTATTTTCAAATTATACTAGCAACAAAAATAATATTGCCACAAAAGCAGATATAGATCAATGGGATAAAGCAGAAAGTCTAAATATAAATCAATATAGCTGCAGTCAAAACACATTGAGGAAAATGTAGCATCAGACAGAAACTAGACCCATATTTCTTATACTTCACCAAAAATGTAAAAATGTATTAAAAGCCATGATGTAGGAACTGAAGCACTGATAATGTTCAAAGGCCTGGTGTTATAAAATAAGGCAAGCTTAATATAGGGACCCAATAAAACTTTATTTAAAAATTCATCTTTTAGCTGTGGGGCATCTAGGTTGTTTCCACCTTCTAGCTATTATAAATAATGCTATGAACATAGTTGAGCTAATGCCCATGGGGTAAGAGTATGTGTCCTTTGGGTATAAGCCCAAAAGTTGTATTGTTAGATCATTGTGTAGATTACTTCCCAGTTTTGAGGAACAGCCATACTAATTTCCAAAGTGGTTGTAAAAGTTTACATTTCCACCAGAATGTAGTATGGAATTCTCTATTCTGTATATTTAGTGGCTTAATTAATATGTAGCAAGCAGATTTTTGGGAGGAGTCTAGTATATTTGGTGTTTTGTAAGCTTTTTGTAGCTACATAGGCATTTTCTTCTTTAGATTGGGAAAGTTTTCCTCTATGATTTTGTTGAATATATTTTCTTTGCCTTTGAGTTGGTATTCTCCTTCTTCTATTCCTATTATTCTTTGACTTGGTCTTGTGTTTCAGCTTACCTGAACATTTTGTGCTATGACTTTTTGGCTTTTATGTTTTCATTGACAGATGTACCTATTTCCACTATCACATCTTCCATGCCAGAGATTAATTCTTCTATCTCTTGTATTCTGTTGGTTCTGTTGTATCTGTAGTTCATGTTTATTTACTTAAAATTTCCATTTCCAGAATTTCCTGTTTGCTCCTTTTTATTCCTTTTATTTGAATTTTTAAATCTCAAGCTCTTTTTTTTCACTTGTTTGTTTGCCTTTTTTTTTTTTTTTTTTGGTTTTCTTTAATGGATTTGTTGTTTTCTTTCAATTTTTGTCTTTTCCTCTATTTCTTTAAGGGAGTTTTTCTTTACTTCCTTTTAAAAGCTTTTATCATTTTCATGAAGTTATTTTAAGTTTTTTTCCTTCTGTTTCTTCTGCATTGGAATGCTCAGGTTTTGCAGTTGTAGAGACACTAGATTCTGGTGGTGCCTTTTATGTTTTATATGTATTTTTGAACTGGCCTCTGCCCATTGCTTTTTTTGAATAGGTGTAGCATTCATCTGTTTCTAAGGAACCTGATTTTTGGCTCAATCTGCTCTGGCTGTGTCTATGTCTCAGGGCTTTTCTTGGTACAATCTGAGCTGTTGGTCCACTTGGAGTTGACATATTCTGTGTTGCAGAGAGATGCTCTTTGTCCAATAGGAGCTGGCAAAATCTGTGTCAGTAAACTGCTGAGGTCAGAAGGTGATGCATAATTTTGGGGGATGGGGAAGGTCTTGTAGATTGCAGAGTCTGAAAAACTGGGCTGTTAATGGGGGATATTAGTCCAAAGAAATCTTCTCTGCTGGCCTGGGATCAGGGCAGCAATGGGCAGGTGGAGGGGAGGGGGTGTCCGAAGATTGTGCCCTGAGGCTTAGGTTACTGAGATTGGGACAGCAGGTTTTTAAGACCAATTAGGATTCATGAAATACTCAGGTCGGGAGTTTTGTTGGGCAACTTGAAGTTCTGAAGGTAGAGGATAAGATGTTGGTGCTAGTAGAGAAGAAATATTTTATCTACAGGCGCCACCCATGCTTTCTTGAAAAACTGAGTAGGAGCCTGAGAGTGAGGAAAGCCCACTTTAAATTCACCTCCTGCATTTCTTATAGAAATTAGCAGTACTGAGCTCTCTTCCTCAGCTGTGATGTGTTCATGATGATTTTTTTGTGATGGAATGGAAGAGATTTATGCTGAGGAAGGAATTGTGAATTCTAAAGAAGACTAACAAGAGAAGCACATACTGTTTTGACCTCAGTCTCAGCCTCCCTCACCTGGGGGCTCTGGAGATTATGATAATGGCTCAAACAACCAATATGAGACTGTGAGTGCTAACTAAGTAGCCCAGGACACCCTATTGATCTCAACAATATCCTTTAGCTTGTATCATTGAGTGAGCTTTTCAAACCAGAAGCCACTATTATTTGGAGCAAAGTGCTTGAAAGACACATTATAATATTGATAAAATTTAGATGAAAGAGAATAAAGTCGGTATTTTTAACTCCTTTCCTCCAAATAATTGTCCATTTTACAAGAACAGAGATGCTCCTCATAGTACCAAGTTCAGTCAGAATAACTAGATAATTCTCTTGACAAGGTTCATATTATCTTATGTTATAGTCAGAGACTTTTACCCAGCAAATATACTTTTAAGTACAGCATTATAACAATAATGTACATTTGCAAAAAAGCTTTATTTCAGAATTCTTTCCTTTTATGTAAAACACAGTCCTACTTGTAATGTTGTAGCTCCCCCTTTCTCCCAAGATCTTTGTACATTTATCTCTGGTAATAATCATAGATAGTTCTGTGTAGTCCCAAAAGCTGTTGTAAGTGCCAGTATAATTATACTATCTAATAGATACATGACATATATTTGTCTTAGCCCCTGTTATATTGCTGTGAAGAGACATCATTAAAAGGCAGCTTTTTAAAGGGAAGCATTTAACTGGGGGATTTTCTACAGTTTTAAAAGGGTAGCCCATTATCATATGATCAGGGTATAGATGGAGCCTGGTGGTTGAAGGGACTCTATCTAGGTTGAGCCTGGTGAGCATAGCTCTGGTAGGCCTTGCCCTTCTACCCCCTTCTCTGTCTTGCTAAGAAGCACTAGATTATATCCGCAAAGCTAGCAATCAAGGTCTGTTCCTCCTGAGGTGACCACCAGGATCCATCTAGCAAAGTATTGAAGTCCAGCAATCAAAAGCCCTCTCTGGCTCACCTAACTAACACATCCAATTAAAATTAAATACCTCATCCTAGCACAGGGTTCCTCCATGTACCATTGTAAACTGAAAAATTTTCAGTGTGACATGCCTGTCTCCTCTATCCAGAGGCACTCCTTTCTCCCACTTTGAACAAGTATGTCTGCCTCCTTTCTCTTGTTCCCTTCCCTGCTCCCTGGTCCTCTGTCTTCTGTCTTTATCTCTTTATCTTTTTCCTGCCCTCTTTTTCTCTGGGGCAAATATATCTCCTTTTTGCAGAAAACTTGGCCTGGTGGATCCTGAGTTGATACTTTTCCTTTCAGTGGCACTCATGACACTAGAGTGGTAGCTGAGAGTTATATCCTGACTGAGAGAGAGAGAGAGAGAGAGAGAGAGAGAGAGAGAGAGAGAGAGAGAGAGAGAGATTGGGAAAGTTAGAGGCTCTGGACACCTCCAGGCCTACCCTAGTAACACAGTTCCTCCAATAAGGCCATAGTTCCTAATGCATCTCAAATAGTGCACTGTCTAATGACTCCACATTCAAATATATGATGAGCCTATGGGGCCATCTTTAGTCATTCTACCACATTAGTACATAACAAATATCTAAATTTTCTAACTACAGTTTTGGGAGCCCCATAGTTGAAAAATTTAACTGTTTGAATCCTTGTTCATTCTGCTCACATTCAATGTGAAGATGGCTGAATAATTCCTAAACTTTTTCCTGCTTTGTTCCTTCCTTTGTTATTTCATTCTATCATATTCTTATCATTCAATTCCAAATAATAAGGACTAAATTGATACATCTTATCCACACCCCATGTGCAAACACTTGGGGAATCTGTTGCTTCAAGTTCCTTAACATCTCAAAGTTTAGGGGTTTAGCTTTTATCGTGTCTCTAATTTTATCACTTTAAAATCATTTACTCATTTTATGTGTCTATATGTGTATAAGATGCCACAAAGTTGTGATGGGGTGTGTGTGTGTGTGTATGTGTGCGTGTGTGTGATGATGATGATATGTATGTGTATGATGATGTGTATCTGTGAATTGAAGGACAGTTCTTAGGAATTGGTTCTGTATTTCTACCATATGGTTCCAGGGAAGGAACTAGACTGTCAGGCTGAGCAGCAAATTCATAGCCTTAATATTTCCTGGGCCATACTTAAATCTCAAACTGATTCTGTGCTTTAGTTCTGAATAGCATTTTTAGGTTTCAATATTATGTCAAACTTCAGAGTTTTTCAAGTCATAGTCTGTACTGGCTGGTTTCATGTCAACTTGACATCAGAGGGGAGGGAGCCTCTATTGAGAAAATGGCTGCATCACATATGAATGGAATGTGTTTCTTAGTTATTAGTAAATGCTGCAGGGTGCAGCTCATTATGTGTGGTGCCATCCATGAAATGGAGGTCCTGGGTACCATAAGAAAGCAGACTGAGCAAGCTATGAGAGTCAAGCCATTAAGTAGTACTCATCTATGGCACCTGTATCAGTTACTGTCTACATGTTCTTGACCTCAATGATTGGATGATGGACTATTATCAAGAACAGTGGATAAAATAAACCTTTTTTCTCCCCCAAGATGCTTTGGTCATGGTGTGTGTGTGTGTGTGTGTGTGTGTGTGTGTGTGTGTGTGTGTGTGTGTATGTGTGTTTTAATATTATTTATTTATTCTATATACAGTGTTCTGCCTGCACTCAAGAAGATAGCATTCTAGATGGTTGCTGGGAACTGAACTGAGGAACTCTGAGTTCTCAGAACTCTCTGAGATCAGCCAGTGCACTTAACCTCTGAGCTATTTCTCCACCCTTGTCATGGTGTTTTATCCCAACAATACTAACCCCAACTAAGACCCAGTACAATAATTAAATCTGAACTATTGCTGAGTTTTTAACAGTTTCCTTGTGAAAAGGGATGAGAAAATGCAAGGTCAATGACACAGACCCCAGGAGTCAGGTGAAAAGCCATTTGGCTATCTCCTTTATTTAGCAATAGGAAGAGCCTTATATACCCTCATTTACCTTTCTCACAGTACCCAGGTTATGTCCCTGTTAAACTGAGGCTACCTCATTGCATGTTCAGGACCTCTGACAGTGCCTGTTGCTAGGCCCTCAGGCAGACTTAAGGTTGGCTCTTATGAACTTATGTTATGAACTTGCCTTGGCAACTGGTTCGACCCAGTGTGCCTGTACTACTACAATGAACCACCCAAAGATATCAGAAAGAGTCTCTTATTGAAACAGAATCAGATAATCTACTAGGTGTAGCCAGGAGAGATCTGAGAAGCTGGGGAAAGGGGGAGTGCTTGACTCGATATCCAAGTTTTGAATTGTGGCCTCTATGGGAAGCCAGGTTTTGTTCTATATGTACAGATGCTTTCCAAGGTAGACTGAAGGAAGAAGAGTAGCTTGCTGCTACATATTATCATGAGATTAGGGAAATCTGTGAATGTGGGATCTCAAGTAACAACTTCTCCAGCAAAGCAAGTTGATAATAGAGTGCAATAAAAATCACTCAGATCCTGGTTGGTCATGGATAATGTGTTGTTTGTAATGCTGCAGTCATTTTAAAATGTTCTTCTGGACTTATATCTTTTCCCTTAAACATGTTAATACCTGGGTCACTGTGACATTTGTCAGATCAAGTTCTTTTCAGATTTCTAGACTAGTGAGGAATTTGCTGTTTCATATCTCAAAACTCCAACAGCATATCTTCCATATAGATATATTAATATGGGACAACAAATTAGGGTGCAGGAAAATGTGATAATAGTTCCTCAAGATTTGTAGATATTTTAAATACTTTAAGTGCTAATATGAGCCCTTCTTCTTTTATTTCCTAGTTATTAATACATGATTGCTTTAGAGTTTTCTGTTCAGCTTGTTTCTGGAAGCCTGAAGGGTATGAACCCTGGCTTGTACCTAGAATTGTTACCAGATAGCATCTTGCTTTAGTTATTGCCTTTCAACTTCTGCTTCCTTCCATTACATATGGGGAGACTAGACTCCAGAAATATACTGTAACTATGATGGCTTGAAATGATCCCTCACCTTTAGGTTTTGCTTTACAAAAGAAGTATGTAAAATTGATTTGGGGCTGGCTTTATAAATCCTGCCTTAAAAAGAGTCAACTGCCTATTTGAATTTGATGTGTACACAAATAAAGCTTACTTAAATTTGGTTATGATTTCTCCTTTTTGTGAGATTAACACAAGAAGGAGAAGAGGCTCTGGAGGACGTTGAGAATTGGAAGGCTATAATCAAAGTATATTTAAATATGACTATTTTTTTGAGACATGGTTTCTCTGTGTAGCTACTCAACTCTGTAGACCAGGCCTCAAACTCATAGAGATACACTTGCCTCTGCCTCCCAGAGAATTGTTTTAAATAATAATAACACAAGATTAAAACAACCAAAACAAAACTAAAAATCATATGAGGGTAGTTTCTGAGGGCTTAGGGTATACACCACACACTGAAGGTTCTATTTTTTTCTGTTTAGGCTCCACTTATTGGTAAAATTATGTGATATTTGTCTACATATAGTTGACCTATTTCATTTAGCATAATGTCTTACAGGTTCGTGCTAGTGACTAGCAACGCATCTTGCATAAGGAAATGATGAAGTTGTTTATACTACTTTATCTGTCAAATTTCATGTGCTTTACCTGAAAGGCATAATGGAATCCCATTTCCAGGTTGCTTTCATTATTTTCTATTTATTTAGAATATTCAATATATTTAAACATTTTAATTTTTACTATGTCAAGATTTTGTTTTATTTTTTCTAAACATACTCTGACTTTTAGAGAGAAATTGAATACAGAAACTTTATATGCCACTTGAGTCCAGGTCATCCATGGTCATGTTGTTTGACAATTATAGATCTAGTCTATCCTTTTAAAAAAATAAATAAAAATTATTTTAAAGCCTCCATGTATATTCTTTATGTTGAACAATCTTTTCATGACTAAGATTAAACATATATTTCTTTACTCCTTCTCCATGCTTTTATATCACTTCCTTTAGAGTCAGATTACATAGACTATTTTAGAAAGTGTTTGATTTGTCTGGTCATTTATACCAATAATTTGACAGAAGAGCTATGAGACTAAAGTAAGCAGTAAGCAATAGATGTTAACTACAAACAATTCACATTTACATGAGAAAGACAAGGAGCTGAGATGGTTAAGAGAACTGCTCCTCTTGCAGAAGGTCCTGGTTTCTCAACACCAACATCATAGAACTCATGACTGCCTATAAATCTAGCTTCCAGGGACTGAATATCCTCTTCTGTTATGTATGAGCACACATAAAAATGTGGCAGAAACTTATCTAGACACATAAATAAAAATAAAATTTTATATTACAAAACCAAGCTATTTAATAAGCTATCATATAGCACAATACAGATTACTTCCAAGTTTTGTGTATGCAGTGCAACCAAGCAAAAAACAAAAACAAATAAAACCCCACCATGTTCATTATTGTAAAGTACATCCATGATGCACCCAAATATTTATAGAGGTTCTAGTCAGATATGACAAATAAGTTTTAAATAATAAGCATCAACCGACCTCTAGTGATTCAGCAATTTTATGTTCAATGATTATATCAATTGGTATTTTTCAGAATGAGTCTACCAGATGCTTAGAACCATATCCATATTCCATTGCGTGGACCTAATTTATGAAATCAAGCAGTGAACCCTCCATTTAAAGAAAATGTAGAATCAGATCCTATTGCAGCTCTTTGCTGACAAGCAGCTGGATAGTGCTGTGGAGAGCACTGGGCATTAGCAAAGGGAGCTGCACACAGGCCTCAGTCTGCTCCAGTTACTTCATTTATTCTTCTTGCAAAAAGGCAAATACTCATTATTTTATCAACATAGAAACTTAAATGATATAACATGAAAATTTACTGTGCATTTGTTTTCTAGTCTATCACATATCTACAACTTTTATTCCTGCAGCAAACCTTCATGAACATAACACCAGAGAAATGTTTCAGGACACTTAATTTCTGTGACTGGGGAATTGGGCTTCTATACACTGAATATAGATTACATGTAATTCGGGCTGCAGAATCCCAGCGCTCTCTGGGGCAGGGGCAGGTGGACGCTGTCCCTGACCACTTTCACGGCTCCTGCTGAGGGAAACCCCGCCACGACCTCGAACTGAGCGAACCAACTGCTGGGGTCTCCGAGGGGCGGATTCGGACCCCGCCCAGAGGTCAGGAGGGGGCTAGAGGCCTCAGTGCCTTTATCTCAGCCTGGGAGGGAGAGTTGAGCTCCCATTGTTGCTGGTTCCACTTCCGGGACCCAGCGCTGGCTGCAGAATCCCAGCGCTCTCTGGGGCAGGGGCAGGTGGACGCTGTCCCTGACCACTTCCATGGCTCCTGCTGAGGGAAACCCCGCCACGACTTCGAACTGAGCGAACCAACTGCTGGGGTCTCTGAAAGACAGAATCAGACCCTGACCAGAAAGGCGACAGGAGGCATACAAACCCGAGTGCCACAACTGACCAGGACCCATCTAATCGTGAACCACTGAAGCCATGGGCAAACGTCAGTGCAAAAAATTACATAATACTACAAAGGACAGCATGGTAACTCCAGAAGAGAGTGGCGATTCTACAAATACAAGGCCTAAACTGAGTAATGAAGAGGAAACAGAAGGAAACAACAC